>BGPT01000649.1:206483-220997 GCA_003297045.1 Symbiodinium sp. clade C Y103
TCATCACATATTGCTCTGCCATATTTTGAAATCAATTTATTCGGAGGCTCGAAAATCATGTGATGGAGCGAGTTTTGGGCTGATGACTTGGGAAATTGGTTTGCCAAAACAAAATGGGATTTTTCTTGATGACTTGGGACAAGTGGAACAGCCAGGGTATCTCCGACTAGTCTCAAGTCATTAGCACTGAGTATANTGGTTTGCCAAAACAAAATGGGATTTTTCTTGATGACTTGGGACAAGTGGAACAGCCAGGGTATCTCCGACTAGTCTCAAGTCATTAGCACTGAGTATATACCATTAATAGGGAATTCTGATGGCCAAAACAAGAGTCCCAATAATGGTGGGGTTACCATAGCCCATATACAGAGAAGGTTTTTGTTTGCAAGGCTTTCTTCTGCACCAAAAGAGATCGGGTGAGTATCAATGGGGTGGTGTCCAGTTCTGAGGCTCTGTATGCAGAAAATACGGTTTCCCCCAAAATTGATTCAAATTGGCACGGTATTTCAAGGGTTGTGTAACCAAGATAACACTGCTGATTTGGGGGTTTCCCCTAAATGTTCAGACAAAATCATATCCATTCTTCATTGCTTAAGTGCCCATTTTGGCTGCTTAAATAGCCATGAACATGTCATTCAAAGTCCCTCGGTGATTTTGTTTGCCCTTGCAGGTCGTCACTTCGGCCGAGAGGAGACCGTTTTTTTGGGATGTGATCATCAGGGTTGGAAGCACCAAGCAATACATTCTTGGTCAATATGGGTTTTTAACCAGATCAATATGGGTTTTTAACCAGATCAATATGGGTTTTTAACTAGTTCTCACCAACACATCTGAAACAGTGTTTTATACCTTGGGGACTGTGAGCGAACCCATACAGTAGTAGCAATACCACGCAATAAGTGTCAACCAATCACTATAATTAGATGGATCGTGGTATTTTTCGTGACTCAGGTGGAAAACCCTCAACGGCGTAACATGTGGTGATCCGACTTCTGAAGGATGACATGTTGTCATATGTTGGCTTCCTCTTAGATTGTCAAAAGTTGAGGTCTCCCAGGTATACGTACTATCTCCACACCTTGAATGAAAATACGATAAAATACGTGTATATTGTCATTTTACGTAGTTACTGTATATTGGATATATGATAGCTCTGTCTCAATCGCAAACCTGTTGCTGACGAACGTCTAAGAGGCTGCGGATTGGTTTTGTGCTGATCGAGAGCGTGTTTTTTCAGGGCATGGTGTTATTGTAAGGATGGGTTAGTACCTGTAATACATTATTGTTTGGGGGATGAACCTACATAAATCCCAGCTATTTTGGGATGGGTCAAGTTACCTATGAAATTACCATATGACGGGGGGAATCACCATCCAGCAATACCAGCTATAACTTATATAGGGTACCAGGGGCCCCTGACACATGGAGCAGCACTGTCTGCAGGATGACCATGTGCGGCACCATGGGGTTCCTATCTCCAGAGCTAACCGGCGGTGCGGTCAGGGAAGCCCAGCTTTGTGGCTGCAGAGATGTTTCTGCAGATCTGATGGATAGTATATATGCTTAATAAACATCATAACAGTAACAGTTGACATATCACATATATATATATATATATACACAAATGATTTCTGACTGTTGCATAGTGTTTATATTCATACGGCCAGGACGGGTGTGCTGCCCGGGAAAGTGCGTTTTGACTGCGCAGGGCCAATGTTTTGTGAGATTCTCCGTGTCGTCCATTTGGGCAAACGGANGGCCAGGACGGGTGTGCTGCCCGGGAAAGTGCGTTTTGACTGCGCAGGGCCAATGTTTTGTGAGATTCTCCGTGTCGTCCATTTGGGCAAACGGATGACAAAAATTTACTCCCTCATTTCTACTCATTTCATCAACATCATCATCATCATCATCATCATCATCATCATCATCTTCATCATCATCATCATCATCAACAACATCAACATCATACCCCAAACAAACCCTAAACAAACCCTAAGTAAAAACCATAAAAAAGAACTTAAATGAAACCCTAAGTAGCCCCTCTAAACAAACCCCAAACAAACCCTAAACAAACCCTAAATAAACCCTAAAGAGTTGGTCACATGATAAACCTTCGGGCGGCACACCCGGCCTGGGGGTATTTATATACATATCATGTGTATATACAAGATTATATAACAACAACATATGGATCTTACCATCTCCTTTCCAATCTAGTCTGAGCACATGTTGTCTACCTTCCGATCTGTCCATCTATATAGATAGAAGCCAAACATCGCATCCTTACAAGGATGGATTTTGCGACTCCTGGGCATGGTAATACCAATACCTCTTATTTTGACATATTTGAGGGATTGAAAAAAACAATCACAACAGGTGTCACTTGGCTTTCAGATATTGTACATTTCTAGGTGTTGAGTTGGGCTAAAGCTGCTTTGTTTCATAGCACAAAAAAACTGCTGATTCCACAATCATGTTACAACAACTCTCAAGCCTCTCTACCTCTCCCAGAACTGGTCGATGGGAAACAACTACAGGAACCACCTACATTCGGCTCCATTTGTATATGTACTTGGAGGTGCAGTTCCACTAACAAGTGGGTTATATAACCAGTCCAATAATGTCTAGTAGTTGTGGAAGTTATACCCAACTTATGAGGTTGTTGCCATAGTTATACCAAGTTTTCCACCCCAGCTGCAACCCCAAGTAGGGCTTCAAGACCTTTTAAGCCATTTGCTTAAAACGGACAGATGATAGCGTAGACAAATTTCGCGATTTTCTTCGGCCAAGGGCTTTGCGTCGCTGCGTGGGGAAGGCGATTCAGAGGATGAAGACGAAGGCGGACGCAAGCCGAGAGTTTTTGGTACCCTCCAGTAATCAAACGTGGCAATTGGTAATCTCCTGAGGGGTTTTTATGGGAAGATCATCGACAAAAGCATATTTTCTATTACCATGTTTGATTAGCGGAGGGTATCCATTAGTCAGGGTATGACATATTCAATAAGGATCATCACTCATTTGAATAAAGTCTCGTTCAATACTTTGGATTTAGGGTTTTTGACTTGTTAGGCTTGGGATAATTCATGAACCAGTTGGCCGTGGTTGGATATTGATGACTTGCTAAATATTGTTAATAAGATCTAATTAGATATCCATTACAGTAATTGATCATTAGGGTAGTGATATGACATTAATTTCACTGAAGCAGTTGGCTGTGGTTGACGTACCAAGTGGCTTCATCTCTGTTGTTGGTCAGTGTACACGTCCACACTGTCTAGAGGATGATTGTAGTTTGTCCTATCCACTTGTTTCGGAAGTCCTGATAAATAACAGGGGTTGGCAAATGCTTGGGTGAATTATAGCCAAGGCCAACTCTGCTGCGAAGATTTGTCCGCAGTGGAGGATGAGCCTTGGGAGTGGGAGGATCACAACGACGACCAGCCTCGGGAGCATGACGATGAGCAGGAAATATGGACATCTTAATCGGACACGACCGAAAACAAGTACAGTAAAAGCATGTAAAAGCCATGTTTGATTACCGGAGGGTTTGGACATTGAGAATAATCACTCATTGGAATAAACACTAATTACTCTGGATCTAAGGTTATTGACGTTTTAGGCGTTGGATATGTTATGAATACGAACCAGTTAGCCGTGGTTGGATAACGATGATTTATACTTGGGAATACCAGTTGGCCGTGGTTGACGGACTAAGTGGCTTCATCTCTGCAAAGTTGTTAGTCAGTGTACACATCTGCAAATGTTTAGAGGATAAGTATAGTTTGTCCTATCCACTAGTTTCGGAGGCCCTACTGAAAAAAGGGATTGGCAAATGTGTCAGTGAATTGTAGCCGCCTAGCTGGCCGTCGTCACAATAAGTGATGATTCACGACAAGAAATACACACAGATCACCAGATCACATGTGGTCAAGCTGGTGAATGCTATGTTTCTTCAGCCAGCACTGCTCCATCTTAAGGTTTCAACTACCGCTTCAGATGCTTGTGGAAGGTAATCCTCTACATGGGTGATGTTGAAGCAGAACATGATAACCAGCCTCTTTTGATGCCTTGGATCTTCCGTATATTGGGACCCCGGAACGAACCAAGCCCACACCAAACCAAGGTTTCTCAGGAGGTGTTGATTACCTCGGGGTGAGGGATTCGGTGCAATCAAAAACAACAACGGCAACAACAACAACAACAACAACAACAACAACCACCAGGACGAGGAGGAGGAGGAGGAGGAATGTTTGAATTTGCAATTGATGGGTAGAACAGCACAGCACCAAAAAATGGTCTAGTTCATGCTGCTGCTGTACTATTTCATCCCTTCCTGACGTGTTTGGACGTGTTGAACCCGCCAATCATGATTATTCAGCACTAGATGCAACAGTTGCATCTAACAATTAAGGCTTAAGGGGATTGTAATCAACGAACATGGACATGCAAGCAATGATTCCAGCTACCAGTTACCAACGTACAAAGTGATGGGTTTGGCCTTGCTATACCCATTATGTTAGGAATCCCTATAGCCGTTATAGCCTTTTTGGCGCGGCTTCGGAATGACCACGTCCCATTGATCCCATGTGACTAGTCGCATGGGAATAGAGGTGGTCTCACCATGAATGATGAATGGGGATTTAACATGATTGAGCATGATTTTCCATCTGGTAAACTAACATAGCTATTGAAAAAGCCATTTATGGTTCACTTCCCAAGTAAAAAAAAATGGTGATTTTCCATTGTTATATTATTTTACCAGAGGGTAACTAATGGCTAATGGAAATAGATGGAAATGGTTCGTCCAGCCGGTGCACATCTCCTGCAGATGCGCCAGAGTTCAACCCGTTCAAGACGGATGCGTGACCTCATTGAAGGAATGGAACTTGGGGGGTGCAGTTGGGGGTTGGAATACCGTTGGTATCATTGAGCCATTAAAAATACGCCTGTTGATTGGTTATAAGGAGTTATAAGGAGTTATGCTAGCGAGCTTATTGGGGATTGCTATGGCCCAGACTAGGGATACCTAATAACCACTCAGTATAATGGGGTGGGATAGGGATATGTTCAATGGCTCAATTGACGTTAGTGCTCCGAATACAGTTTCAGAAAGTTTTTGAACCTCAGAGACCAGCCCCAAGTACAGTCTGAAAACGTGTTTGGAGCCAGGAGCCATAGGGGATGATCACCAACCCAGCACTTGACCCTCCTTATGGTAATCCACCAAGAAGATCAAGTCATATTGTTGGTTATACGTAAACATATATGTTATTTGTGTATAAACCCCACTATATCCCGTTAAAACAGTGATAGATTATTGTTCTATCTTTTTGGGTGGTACTAGTATAATATGTCCTAATGTTGCGGTCTCTTTTAGCGACCTGCAAAAATGTTTCGGACGCCCTGCAAAAAACGGTATGCAACAGTCAGAGATCAAGCAGGACAAATGGGATACTGAGAAATATTGGAAAGTGTTTGGTACAGAGCAACGACAAACAAGGTGGATAGAAGGCCATGTCCCGAAATTGGCGACCCCCCAAATATCCCCAAATCCAAAATTCATGGCCTGGAGTCTGGGTCCATACGTTGGACCGCAGGCCCAGAAATGTGGTAACTTTTGTATATATGGTGATTTTTGGCAGAATGTTCTTGATTTGGTTGGCAAGTGGCTACCCTCTGGTAATTTAACATAGCTATTGAAAATTGCTATTTATAGTGGATTTTCCCATTAAAATTGTGATTTTCCATAGCTATGTCAGTTTACCAGAGGGTAAGGAATGCTAAGGAATGGAATGTCTTTGTCAAATCCCAACCCTCGAGAGTTGGAATCACTGCTGTTTTGGTCCCCATGAGTTCACCGGCGCGATTTGAACCGCAGATGAATCAAACCCTGGCGGTTTCCATATTTTAATAGCATGATTGATACTGGATTCACCACATTTGAAGTGGTAACCGGGTTACCTTCAGAGTTTATAGATCCAGAATTCGGGGTTCACATTCACCACAGGAGAACTTGAAGTCTTTCTGCTAGCCTTTTTCGAGGTACTCCTTTGGCGTAACACTTCAAGTGGCGCTGCTGGGAGAGGAGTTACCGGGTGCCAGATCCTGAAATGTGGTTCCCCCCCAGTTATGTTTGTTGGTTTATAACCCCTGCATACCCCATTCGTGGAGTTACAACCCCAACTTCGCGATTTTTTTTGGGGCGCCATTTTGTGGAAATGATGGGTAGTGAGAGCAACTATCCCATAATTTCTTGTTTAATTTCCTGCCTATCAATGTTTCCTGAAAGTCCTGTGAGGGTCAGATGCAACGCCACCAGGTTTGCCGATTTCATCACCATAGTTTGTTACTCAAATCCACATGTATTTTGCTTAAATGCCTCACGTTTTGTTGCTTGGCTCCTCATCTCTTCTTGATGTCAGGGACCCAAATACCTCCTGAAAAGGTGCGGCAACCCACTTAAATCCCCAAATCTCCCCAATACGATACCCTTAGTACTGCTGGATCCATAGGGCCCTTTTTTTTGTAACCAGGACGGGGCACGTCGAAAGACGGTCAAGCGGAAGGGGCCAATGATGCGACTTGGCAGGGATGGTTTCTCCAGGAGGGGATGCGTTGAAGTTTTGGCTACAGTGGAACACTGATATCTATTATAGTATTTAAAGAATATCTATAATGTATACTGTACTATGTTTTGACCCAAAATAGAAGTTTTAGTTGAATTAGTTGAGGAATCTAAATGTCACTAAATTTGGGTGAAAACAATGCGAACACCAATGGTTTCCCGCTCTTTTTGTTCTGGATGAAGCTGGGAGGAGGAGGATCCTATTTTTTGATGTGGCATATCTTTGCATCAAATCCAAAGTCCTGCTGGTTAATATCCATTATTATCCATTACTGCTTAGTGGTTGCATATAATTATATATATATATACATCTATTATAGTATTTAAAGTATGTCTATAGTATATACTGTACACATATAATATACAACACATATAATATATAATATAGGTATACACATAATATATATATATAATATATATATATATATACATCATATATACATAATATATACATGATATATACATAATATATACATAATATATACATAATATATAGAATATCCTATATACATAATATATAATATCATATATACATAATATATGATATAATATATTTATATGTATTATATATAGATATATAAATATATATTATTATATAATATGTATATATATATATATATTATATGATATAATATATATATATATAATATATAATATCTATTATATTATATATATATATATTATTATATATATATATATATTATTATGTATATATATATATATTATTATGTATATATTATATGATATATATATAATATATATTATATATATTATATATGATATAATATATGTATATATATATTATATATATATATATATTGTATATGATATATATATATACTATTATATTAAAATACATAACAATTTTAACCCCAAAATGCGATCTTCAGCTCCCGGACTCTGTCGTTGAGGCTGCCGTTGCACCTGTCCGAGAACGAGAATGCCGAACTCTTGTCCCAGCTGAAGCTGTCGCAACGTCTCTCTGAGGAGGTGCCCAACCTGGCGCCCAGTGGTGATGAAATGCCCCTGGGGTTGGTATAGATTGATATTTGATTTTCATTGATTTATGATGATTTCTGATTTATATTGATTTATGTGAATTTGCGCATGATTTTAGATTGAGTGATATTGAATGATTTTCATTGACAATCATTGTCATTGATTTATATCGATTTATGGTAAGTTATACATGTTGCATATGCTGTCTGATGTAGATGAATGGTGCTCGTGGGTTTATAATGAGTTTTGATATTTGATCAAGATTTCTACACTGTATGCTGTATATAGATTGATTGAGAGCTTCATAACTTGATTGATAGATGGATAGGTTGATAGATTGATATGTAGACCGTGGACTTCGAGTGACTTCGAATGTAGGGACTTTGAATGTTTGTGCGCAGATGTTCCCACTGTACACGGCGCGACAATGACACTTCTTGTAACATTTTGACTATGGATGTGGAGTGATTTCTGTGAAAATCAGATTCCACAGATGCTCCACGGCCCCCTTCAAGCATCTATTTCTCTCTGGCAAGTGTGGAGGCAGAAGAAATGCAAAGATCCGTTCATTCAAGGGGCCGTAGGATTACCTGGGTGAACGATTGGCTATTTAAAACTAGGGAACGAGTTGACAAAAAAATCAGCCACTTCGGGCTGACTCCCAGAACAGCTGTGCAGGTGGCAAGGTGACGTGATGTTTTCAAGTATGTTCAGGTGTATTTTATTGTATAGATTTGTATAGTATATTCATGTATAGCCCTGTTTGCAATGCATAAGTATTCTTGGAAACGGTGACATTGTCAACCATTTCGCCCAAATCCATTTGCCATCCTCAGTTTTCGTTGTTCCATCCAGTTACTGTATCGAACTTCAGAATCATCACGAAAACCCCGCATTTTCCGCAGAAATTGGTGACCCTGGACCCCGCAAGTGGCTCGGTGGCGCCCCGGCGTCGGCTGGAGGCCTTCAATCTCCTGGTGGAGAAGCTGTTGCCCTTCGCGCAAGCTCGACGCTCGGAACTGAAGAGCCCAGAGGCGCTAAGGGAGAGGTGAAGGGAGCGGTAGAGCGATATTCCAATGTGGAGCCGTTTGGAGATATGGAGTTTCTCTTTTGGGCATGATGATGCATGATGGATTTTATTTCATTTTTTTTAGTGGATTTTTGAGTGTACTGTACTAAAGATTACTAAAGTCGAGTCTAGTATAAGATAGAAATGTTAAAGCCTACAAAGTAACTAATGAGGTCTTCTTTAAGACAATATTTTTTGGCCATATTATAAGTACTTGAGTATACTTTGGTAATTAATCCCAGGCCCCCATTTGTATTCAAACTTATTAAACACACCCAGGAAGCGTTTTGTGGATGTTGGGGATTTACATATATTTGGGACGGGGGGTGTTTGCTGTTAGTGGAAAGGTCAAAACATGGTATACCTTATGGATGTATACCGTTTATGCTCATCCATCCCATGCCATGGGAATCCATACAGATCAAGGCTTTTGCAAAGATCGTGGCGTTGGATCCGAGCGGAAAGATCTGGATATATTGCGGTACGGCCCCAGTGAACATAGATGCAGGGCATCAGATTATGCCATTTGCCATTGCGCGAAGAGGACCTGCTGGGAGCATTGCGATGAGTGGAAAAAAACATGTGCAAAGTGTCTTTGTGTTGTGGCAATGATGATCATGGACACACATATTGGAACACAAATATGTTGCAACTATCAATATATATATATATGCATTTACAAATACATATACATACACATATACATATACATATACATATAGATATATATATATATATTAAATATCATATATATATATACATATACATATACATATACATATACATATATATATATACATCAAATATCATCACAGATCTTCTATATTATATATATATATATGATTTGGTTTAGTCTTGAAACGACGCAGGAAACCACAGATAGAATATAGTGCGCGAATCTGTTCCCTGGGTTGATACATTATATAATATACATAAGAAATATATTGTCTTGCTCACTTTATGCCTAGCAGGTGTGACACTGTGGTTTCTGCGATTATAGCCACGAATGGATTGATCACAATCCCCCGACAAAGTGGGTATACATTATTATAATCCAACTTTTGAACGTGTTTTAGTGTGCTTTAGTCCCTTCTGGAAAATCACCATGTTCAAGAACGGTAAATCATCATAACAATCATCGAACCAAAAGGGCCATTGTTTCCAGTTCGCAAACTGTTTAATAACCAGAGGGCATATTTTAGCAATATAGTGCTATATGTTAAATCATCGAACTAAATGGGCCACGTTCTAAAGCTAAATTTGAGCGGTCCTATGTTTGGTTGTTTTTGCTACGATCCCTAAAACTCAGATATCGTAACCTGCTTCAGCTATGATAGTCATCTTGCTGGATATGTAGGATTGGCCCTGCGGCCCCTGGGCAGTGGTTGAACAATTCAGGTGGAGAGTTGAGAACTATGTAAATATATAACCAATGAAATGGTAAAGCATGAATGGCGGATTTTCCAGCCAGCCACCTTCATGAAGTGGACCCCAAAGATCCCAAGGGAAAAAATTGAATTGGTTAATATGTCATTGGTGAGCAATAAATGGAAGAACCCCATTTGCCAATGTGTTGTCTTCGTTCTTTTTCCGGACGGTACATGTAAATCGAAAGCTGCCCTGATCGAAGAGTTAGACACTGGGGAAAAACGAAGGAATCGTTTTACGTTGGTCCTTTTGAGGAGTCTACCTTACATAGCCATAAAGAGTTGTTTCATGTTTTTTCCGATGTTTGTCTGGGTCAAAAGTACTGAACCCCCAAAATATGCAGCTTCATTGTCGTTCAGTAACTGGTTCAGTGATGCACTGATCCCCGTCTACCCAATAGTTGTGGAAAAAAGATCTGGTGCAGGGGATGCGCATGGCCATTTTGATGCCCTTTTTAGTGATAATTCACCCCATTCACTCCCTATCAATCTTCGACGCTAAAATCCCAATGTTTGTTGGTTAAGCATCCGAGATAGCGAACTTGGAATGCATGACGATTCGTAAGGAGATTCATCCCAAACATGGCTTATTTCCAATTCAAAGACTAATATGGGATTGTCAGAAAATGGGACATCCGAAATTTCATGGTTACCATGTTCCCTAAATGGCCGTTTTGGGATACACCTTAGGTCTTTCAGACCCGTCCCGGATTTTGATGTTTCCACAGTGACAGGGTCCCATCCTTGATGCCAGGTGAAGAACCATCGTTTTTTCCAGACGGAGCTGAATTGATCCTCGACGGTCAACGATGAAACCACGGTTGGCACCGGAGGTGAATGGCTGATATCTTGAGAGAATGTGTGGATGTTTATATTATATATGATTATATATATATATATATATGATGTTGAATGCCAATCTTGATGGGATAATTTCAATGATTTAAAATGCCCAATCCTGATTTGATTAATATCTCTAGATGTTCATTCTTTTTTTTGCCCTGGCCCGTGTATCCATGCCTGACCACGACTGGGGCAAGCCCATTGTGGCGCGACAGATACAGCTGTTGACAGATTTTTTGAGGTAATGGGGGTAAACAAAAATAATAAACCATCCATGTGGAAATGGTTTGTACCACCTATTCATTGTGAAATTGGGGATGTTTCATTATTGTGTTACCTACACTACTTTTACAGAACTCAACAACTGTTTGCAGGTCCCATCGCGGTCGGAGTGACCGTCGACCTTGAAGTCGCTGATCCAGAGCTTTTCCTCACTGTTCAATTTCATGTAAGATCATGTAAGTCTATGTGACTTGAATCCCCTTCACAACCGGGATGAAATGAATAGAACCATGCACCTATGAGAAATTAATCATCCCAACTTCTGGGAGCATCTCAGTAGCATTTCTTTGGCCTCGAGGTTGTGGTCGTAGCGGTCGTACAGGGCAGAAATAAGCTATGGCTACCTACATGATACTGTATTTCTCATGGGTTCATCTCAGCTGTACATTCAATGGTTTCGCAAACATTGTGAATTGAAACAGACTACTGTGATGAAGCCAATGCCATAAACCTCCAATTACCCTCTGGTAAACTAACATAGCTAGTGGAAATAGCCATTTATAGTTGGTTTTCCCATTAAAAAAAGGTGATTTTCCATAGCTATGTTAGTTCACTGGAGGGTAGGTATGGTTGAAGTCCCATTCTTACAAGTCTTTCGGGAAGGTTTATGCCTTCAGGTTTATAGTATCTTGATGATGATTCATAATTAGTATCCCATGAGCAATCTCCCATAGTTATAGATATATAAATGGGGGTTTCCTAAAATGGAGGTACCCAAAAATGGATGGTTTATAATGGAAAATCCTATTAAAATGGATGATTTGGGGATACCCCTATTTTAGGAAACCTCCAAATGAAAAGCTGGAGAAATCCCATGTGTCATGAATACACCTGTACGAGGTTAAAAGATGTTAAAAGTGTTTTGTTCCCTTGAACCTTCAACAAAAGAGTTTGGGTAAACATTATCAAAGAAGTTGGGAAGCAATCTTCCGAGTTACGGAAGACTGGAATAGCAAAAACACTAGATGCAAAACAATACAAGTGGTGACTTAGAGAAGTGGTGACTCTGGGATGTGGTGACTTAGGGAAGTGGTGACTTTGGGATGTGGTGACTTTGGAATGTGGGGACTTAGGGAAGTGGTGACTTTGGGATGTGGTGACTTGGGACATGGTGACTTTGGGAAGTCCTGACTTGGGGGAGTGGTGACTTTGGGAAGTGGTGACTTAGAGATCTGTGATTGCAAAACGCATTGTAATGGCTGCATGAACGTTGCATGGCTGTGGGTTGGGATGTGGGTTGGGGAGGAAGCCGGAGCATGAGACATTGTGTTTTTTCGGGAAAAGTGGTTTCCGGCGGCGATGAAGGGCAGCTCGTGTGCGCGGCGGGTGCGGGCTGGTCTCGGCGTAGTCCGCACTGTAATGGCTGTTTTGATGTGTTTCGCATCTTCCTGCACACTGCAGTTCTATGCGCTTCTTGCATGCCTGGTTGCAAAACGCATTTTAATGGCTGCATCAAGGTGCTTTTTGGTGCTGCGGCTGCGTGCGTAGTTCTATTGTGGTTTGCAGCTGGGCATCGTAAATCGCATTAGTGGACGCATCAAGGTTGGGATGGTGCATTGTCAGCAGGTTTTGTCCATTTTGGTGCTGATCATTTTCCTTTTAAAACTCGAAGTAATACTGGGAAGCGCTTTGTGCAAATTTTTGTAGTACGAAGTAGTACTGGGAAGTGCTTTGTGCAAGCTTCGTAGCACCAAGTACTACTGGGAACTACTTTGTGCAAGCTTTGTAGCTCGAAGTAGTACTGGGAAGTGCATTGTGCAAGCTTTGTAGTACAAAGTAGTACTGGGAAGTGTTCTGTGCAAGTTTTGTAGTACAGAGTTGTACTGGGAAGTGCTTTGCGCAAGCCTTGTAGTACGAAGTAGTACGGGAAGTGCTAAGTTTTGTAGTACAGAGTTGTACTGGGAAGTGCTTTGCGCAAGCCTTGTAGTACGAAGTAGTACTGGGAAGTGCTTTGTGCAAGCCTTGTAGTGCAAGGTAGTACTGGGAAGTGCTTTGTGCAAGCTTTGCAGTACGATGTAGTACTGGGAAGTGCTGTGTGCAAGCTTTGTAGCACGAAGTAGCACTGGGAAGTACTTTGTGCAAGATTTGTAGCACGAAGTAGTACGGGGAAGTGCTTTGTGCAAGCTTTGCAATACGAAGTAGTACTAGGAAGTGCTGTGCGCAAGCTTCGTAGTACGAAGTAGTAATTACTGGGAAGTACTTTGTGCAAGATTTGTCGTACCAAGTAGTACTGGGAAGTGATGTACAAAGCAGTACTGGGAAGTGCTTTGTGCAAACATTGTGGTACGAAGTAGTACTTGGAAGTGCTTTCCACAAGCTTTGTAGTACAAAGTAGTACTGGGAAGTGATGTGTGTAAGCTTAGATGGCATATGAGAAGAAATGAGCTGAGAAGAGATGAGCTGGGAATAAGGTGTGGAGAGATTAGATGACATGAGATGAGATGAGATGAAGTGTGGAGTGTGGAGTGTGGGGTGTGGAGTGTGAAGGGCACAGTGTGAAGTGTGGAGTGTGGAGCGTGAAGAGCGCAGTGTGAATTGATGTGAAGGCTGCACACTAACGTGTGAAGTGTGGAGTTTGAAGTGTAAAGTGTGGAGTGTGAAGAGCGCAGTGTGAAGTGTGAAGTGTGAAGTGTGGAGTGTGAAGAGCGCAGTGTGAAGTGTGAAGTATGAAGTGTGGAGCTTCAGGTGTGACACTTTGTAACAGCGCAACACTTTTGCACAAAACACGCACGCACAGGCCTGGGTGGCGCACGGCGCATGCAAGTTCTATAGATGAAAAAGGATTATAGCGTGACCCTAATCAGAGAACCGCATCAGCAGGGTTGTGGAACTAGCAGGGTTACAGGTGGTGACATACACAGGTTTCCGATATTGTATATCAGTGGCTCGATTGAGGTACATTTTAATTAGGACAGGGGGCAGGCAATCTTATCATAATCAATGCAAATCAAGGTGGCAGCCAATTGGACACATTGANACATTTTAATTAGGACAGGGGGCAGGCAATCTTATCATAATCAATGCAAATCAAGGTGGCAGCCAATTGGACACATTGAAAAACACGACGACTGGCTGCCGACAATTTTTCCATTTGCAGAGTGTTTGTCATGTGGTGCTGGATACTAGTAAAGTTAGCTGCTTCAGCTGTGAAGCCAACATTTTTTGGCATTACTGAATTTGTGCGTTTCTTGGCTCTGACGTAGTCATAGAATTGACACGATGCGTCTGATTTCCCGAACAACTATACCTCATGACATATCACTATCAAA
>BGPT01000649.1:235945-263791 GCA_003297045.1 Symbiodinium sp. clade C Y103
TAGTTAGTTAGTTAATTAGTTAGTGAGTTAGTCAGTTAGTCAGTTAGTCAGTTAGTCAGTTAGTCAGTTAGTCAGTTAGTCAGTTAGTTAGTTAGTTACTTAGTTAGTCAGTTAGTCAGTTAGTCGGTTAGGCAGTTAGTCGGTTAGTCAGTTAGTCAGTCAGTCAGTTAGTCAGTTAGTCAGTTAGTCAGTTAGTCAGTTAGTGAGTTAGTTAGTTAGGTAGTTAGTTAGTTAATTAGTTAGTGAGTTAGTCAGTTAGTCACTTAGTCAGTTAGTCAGTTAGTCAGTTAGTCAGTTAGTCAGTTAGTCAGTTAGTCAGTGAGTCAGTTAGTCAGTTAGTCAATTAGTCAGTCAGTTAGTCAGTGAGTCAGCTAGTCAGTTTGTCAGTTTGTTAGTTAGTTTGTTAGTTAGTTACTTAGTCAGTCAGTCAGTTCGTCNTGAGTTCGCTCTGCCATCCATCAGTCACAGCAACGAACCTCTCCTATAGGTTTACCTTTTTTGAAACTTCCGCCACCGCCTTGTGCGGTACTACTGGTACTGGACATATCATGGACATCTCATGGAACTTAATGGGATTTGCCCTCCATCAACATAGATTTAGAATATATGGCATTGGGTTTACCACATTACTCGACATATTGTGGGCATATCATTGAATTTAGTTGGATTTTATTGGATGGGAACTATTGCGTTCATGAATGTGGCAGACCCGATGCCAAAACACATACACACCAATGGCTGGTCAATTTGATGGTCAACGCACATACCCTTCACCACTTGGTGGTGCACTATATAATGTGGTAAACCCAATGCATTGGGATTAACTGGGATTTTATGATGTTTAATGGTGCCACCATTCAGCATAGCTAAGTTGGTTTATAATTGGGTTCATAGTTTGGCCCTAAATCATGCTAAATCTATCCAAATCTGGTCATTAGTGGCAATCAATAGCATTTGAAAACATTCCCAAAAACAAATCGACCAGATATAAAAGTAAATATAGCCGATTGCGGGTTTCAAGTATGTATATAAACATAGAATACAAACATAGAATACTATTATATATTATCATATACATGCGTTTCAATTTGCTATCCTATCCGAGATGATATCACATTTAAGGGATCAATTTTGCGGATCGAAACCATCAAGACATGGATATTGAACCGGACACCTTTCTCGTTTCCCAAACCCAGAAGTACTTTCCGCATCTTTCCGCTGTATGCGTAGCCAACGGACATGGTGATCGAACCTTCGTGGTTGCACATGTATGGTACTGTAGTGCTTTACAGTTTTAGCCAAAACAAGTATCATATAGGATATCGTATATAATTAATAGTATATAATAGTACATAATATGATATACAACGATACAAGTGATATATATATATATATGTAACTATTTATAGTAATATATATATATATAACTCTGTACCCATTTATATATATATGTATAATTATATATACACATGTTTTCAAGAGCGTGGACTGACACCAAAGATTGTGTATGTCAATTAACAACTCGTACAATAACCACGCGGAGTATACATAGTTGATCGACAATCGTTGGAATAAATGACTATCGTAGTGCTGGTACCAGCAACCAGTCAGTCGCAACCCATCAACCGCATTCTAATGGAACCATCACTAATGAGTTGTTTTGGTGGATATACCCTCATTCAGGATGATCATCGGCCCGACATGATTGATGCTTTAGAATGATAAGTAATTTTGGATCTGACATTGAGTAATAATAGCAGTACCAAAATAATGATCGTAAACCCGAATGCAACGTAATGAACAATCCGACATAGCAATTCCACATTGGGAATGCTGTATTGTTGATGTTGTTTGATTACTATAGTTATGTTACCAAAAATACAGGCATTGTTTGTCATTCTCTTGGTTGAATTGTTTGTTTTTTATAGAGTTTTTTATTTCTAATAATGTTACCGTAAGTTGTTAAGTTTTGTCCTTCCAAGAATACCCTGAACGGCGTCGCAGATTGCACCACAGGCTCGTCATGAGGCTTCACCACCGCTGGTGGAGCGAATCTTTCAGGCGCGGATGCAGCTGGGCGCCAATGGGTCGATGATTCAAAATTGGTGTCTCCCTCAGTGGACTGTCGCAAATGGATAAAATCAATAGTTTATTAAGTTTATTACGGTTTACTATGGTTTACTCAACCGAACCCCTGGGGAACCCAATCAGCTGGGCACCTAATCAAAAACAAAAAATAATGAAAAAAAAAT
Source organism: Symbiodinium sp. clade C Y103 (assembly GCA_003297045.1). Taxonomy (NCBI): domain Eukaryota; class Dinophyceae; order Suessiales; family Symbiodiniaceae; genus Cladocopium; species Cladocopium sp. clade C. The sequence continues at coordinate 238,198 of BGPT01000649.1, forward strand.
AAGAACATATATTTTCATATAAGAAAATATACTTTAATATAAGAAAATCTATTTTAATATAAGAAAATATACATCCATAAACAACACTTAAATCAAATATGAAAAATATGAAAAGATATGAAAAAATATGAAAAAATAAAAAAAATCCACGCTAATTTATCAATTCTCCACATGCAGACTACCTGTTGTATACTTACAACTACACCCATTCATGTCATTGGTTCCTTATTTCTTTACATATGTCTTTTGTATTCCAGTCATATCATTGCTACATTATCCCAACAACATTCTTATTTTGCAACAAACAAAACTACACAAGCAAGTTGATTAGCCAGGCAGTCTTGTAAACTTTGCAAATTGACCTGTTTATTTACACNATTTTGCAACAAACAAAACTACACAAGCAAGTTGATTAGCCAGGCAGTCTTGTAAACTTTGCAAATTGACCTGTTTATTTACACAACTACATAATAAAACATGACATAAATAGACTCATACAAGGTAGTAGTATAGTGTGGTGTTTTTAATTGGCTTGTACATTGCCACGAAGCAAATATCCACAAGACTGCCACAAGACCAAATAGTTACTATTTTATTTATATATATATATACTATACTTATATCAGAAATAGCAAACAAACAAAAACAACATTAAACAACAATTTTGAGAGAATTAACTTTTGAATATCACACATAAAACAAGTAATTAACAAAAACAAAAAGCACACAAAAGCGTGATTTTTGGGAGAGCAGTTTGAAATACTGTATTTGACTTTTGACTTGCAAACCATTAAAAAAACAAATAAAAATATATTTTGGAAGACCATTTGTTCCCCTACTTAACTTTTGAATTGCACACATTAAAAAAAAAAAAACAACACAACAAAACGTGCTTTTGGGAGACAATTTTTTAGCAAAAAAAACGCACAAAATCGTGTTTTTGGGAGAACATGTTTGAATACTGTGTTTGACTTTTGACTTGCAAAACATAAACAATAAGAAATATGTTCAAAAACAAAAACAAATAAATGTATATATATATATTTTGGGAAGCATTTTTTTCCCGTGAAGCACGTCTTAATTTCAAACAAAAAATATGTTTAAAAAGTAATTAAAAAAAAATAACAAACAAAAAACATATTTTGGAAGACCATTTTTTAACAAAAAAAACGCACAAAATCGTGTTTTTGGGAAAACATTTTTAAATACTGTATTTAACTTTTGAATTTCAAAACACCAAAAAAAAAACGTGATTTTGGGAGACAATTTTTTCCCATAATTGACTTTTGAATTGCAAAAATGAAAAATAAAAATAAAACCAAAAAGAAAAATACCGTGATTTTGGGAGACATTTTTTTTCCGTAATTGACTTTTGAATTGCACAAATTAAAAAAATAAAAAAAATAAAAAAATAACAATAAAAAAATACCGTGATTTTGGGAGACAATTTTTTCCGTAATTGACTTTTGAATTGCAAAAATTAAAAAACAAAAACATAATAAAAAAAAATAACAAAAATATAAAAAATAAAAAAAAAATACTGTGATTTTGGGAGATATTTTTTTTCCGTAATTGACTTTTGAATTGCACAAATATTAAAATGAAAAAAAGTAAAAAAGACATACCGTGATTTTGGGAGGCATTTTTTCCAGAAATTCACTTTTGAATTGCAAAAAAAAAATAGTAAAAAGAATAGCGTGATTTTGGGTTGTCATTTTTTTCCCCGTAATTGACTTTTGAATTGCATAAAAAAGAGAGCAATAAACAAATAGCGTCGTTTTTTGGGAGACCATTTTTGTTTCGCACTAACTTTGTGTATTGCAAAACAAAAAAAAAATAGCCGCATTTTTTTTTGATGGTATGTTTTTTTAAATTGATTTTTGTATTGCGAAAAAAAATATCTTCATTTTTTTTGATGGTATGCAGTTTTTTTAATTGTTTTTTCGTATTGCAAACAATTTTTTTTTTTTTTGATGGGATGCATGTTTTTAATTGATTTTTGTATTGCAAACAAAAAATAGCTTAATATTTTTGATGGTATGCATTTTTTAAAATTGATTTTTGTATTGCAAAAAAAACAAATAGCCATTTTTTAAAATTGATTTCTGTATTGCAAAAAAAACAAATAGCTTCACTTTTTTGATGGTATGTATTTTGTAAAATTGATTTTTGTATTGCAAAAAAAATAGCTTCATTTTTTTGATGGGATGCATGTTTTTAATTTTATTTTGTATTGCAAACAAAAAAATAGCATTGTTTTGATGGGATGCATGTTTTTTCATTGATTTGTGTATTGCAAAAAACAAAATAGCTTCATTTTTTTGATGGTATGCATTTCTTAAATTGATTTTTGTATTGCAAACAAAAAATAGCTTCATTTTTTCTGATGGTATGCATTTTTTAAAATTGACTTTTGTATTGAAAAAATTTTTAAAATTGATTTTTGTAGTCATGGCAGCCCTGGCAGCATCAAAATGGTTGAAACCTAGCCAACATTAAACAAAAATAAACTATAATAAAAAATAAATAATAATAATTTTATTTAAGCATATCTAAGCTATTTCTGATTACGTTCCCACCTGATTCCGCTCCTAGGCCTCACAATAGATTTACTATGAAACACTTTAGATATCATAAGATACCAACAGATGGATGACCATGTTTGGTAACCCCTTGGTCTTAATTTTGATCCATTCTTATCTGATTGTCAAGGATCTATACAAGAACACATTGTTGCGACATGTTGCGACCACGCCGAGCGCACCCGACGATGGTCGGTGAGGGAAACGTCCCAAGAATTTAAAGTAGCTCACTCCGCTTGGAACAGCAATAGGGTATATAATTTGCGCAGATCTAATGTGTAACATGATATGGCATCTAGATGCATTTAGGAAGACTTAGGAAGTCCACATGTTTGTCTCCAAGTCGAATATCGCTAGGAATACTGGAGCCTTCATTCCGGCTGCAAGATCCAGCTGAATTTTTCTGGGGTGACCACATGGATTTGCCATATCTCTGGGGCCCAGTCCAGGAGTCCCAGGCGGTTAGACTCAAGGTGCCTGGTGTTTCTGGGATCATTGCATACATCCCCATGATTTTCTCCGGCACTTCCAGCATCATCCCATTTGTTAATATGTTTGTATGTATATGTCAGTAACCACCAAAAAGATTGAAGTTGATGAACATCTCACCTAATAGTGATATAATTTTGTTATCGGCATTTATTTGGGGTTACATACTACTACATTCATATATATATATATATATACACGTATCTAATGAGTTTCTATATAGCCCATGTATTCTCAGCACGTCAAAAAACTTCACAGGCCCCAGGCCCCCGGCCCCCGCGAGGCCATGAAGAGCCTGTTGCGTCCCAGCGCGCACGCTGCAGCTCCCAGACTTGTGCCTTGGCTGCGCGTGTTGGGGAACTGCAGCCGTGGGGATCATAGGGAATTGGATATCTCCATGGGATGTACATAGTGTATCTAGTTGATATCTAGGAAATGTGGGTCGGTAAAACAATAATAAACCACCCATTTGGTAATGGTATATACAGCCTATTTATGGTGATTTAGGGAATGATTTATTGTTGTTTTACATTGTTTTACCAACATTACATGTTTTTTAAAACATGTACGATATGTAATATGGATATATATATATATACATGTATATATATATATATACATATGCACAGCATTTTCTCTGTAACATCGAAGAAAAACATGATGATATCTGGGTTTGCCCGTGAAATGGGAAATCCTTGCTTCAATTTATGCAAGTTTTTGTGGCGAAAATGATCTTTTGTTTGCCCGGCTTACTAGCAACGGTTCCTACCCTTTGGCAATCAAACCTGGCGATGGACAATCCCTCATGTATAGATGATTTTGCCATAAACACCACGCATTTATAGTAGGGGATGTTCCATTGTCACGTTCGATTACAAGATGGTATATATATCTACTACAGCTATTTCCCATGTGCGGTGATCCTTTAAGCAGGGTGTCATATCGAATCTCTATGGAACCGATCTGCAGCTCTTTGGAGTGTGCAAAACCACCAGAGTCGCGAAGCTACTATCTTAGTATCTCACAATGCTGTGGCTGTTTCAGCACCCTTTAGACATGCAGGCATATTTTGAGGGGGTGATTAGAGGGCGTTCTATGTCCCATGGCTGTGTAAACCAAGCTTGCCCCGTCTCATCCAGGAAATGAACTGAATCTGCTGTGGAAACCAGGTTTATCAAAAAAACAGCTGTTTGATAAATCACAAAATCAGAATCAGTTCTTCCATTACGCCTTACGGTTTCTAAGTCACGAAAGACTTGTCAAGCACTGGTTGCGGTCCTTGTTTCAAAGCTTCTACCATATGAGAAGCTTTGAACCCCAAAACTTGCCCGCTGTCAACTATTCAAGGGGGGACGCGCGAATGTTTGAAACCATGCCCAGTTCATATTAAGCACCCCGTGCAGTAAATGGTCCCAAATATGTCATTTCATCCCTTAACTCACCATGGTTTCTGGGGGGTGTTTAATATCACAAAGTGGAGCCCCCAAACGATAGCCAGTCGGTTTACACCTCCAATAACTATGGTTTATGTGCCTCCAATAAGTACATTTGGCTTCTGAATGTTATTGATACGTATCACTTATAACTATAGTATTCATGGGGTTTGCAAACCAAAAAACATCACTGGGGGTCCCACATTGTAGGGGGATTCAATTAACGAATCTTCACATTTGCTCAGTGAGGCTGGACCATGGCTGAAAGCACCAGCTGGCAGGTATGGAACGTGAGGGACCCCATGGGGACCTCGGGTCTGCGACTGGAGAAAGCATAATGTGGTGCCTCGGAAATAGGTCATTGGCCAAGGTAAAGTTTATAAGTTTGGCGAATGGTCGGTGAATTGATGGATTCTCTTTTTTGGCGAGAAATGGAGGGAACATACTGAGGGCACAATCCAGCCAAACATCAACTTGTGTATGGTATCAAGCCAACACAACCCAGGACGCAAAGAGTGCCATGATCTGGGGCCATCCTCAATGATCCATTCCCATCTTGAAAAAATCCAAGTGAAAACCCCAGCGTGGTAAAACCAGCAATTTTTACCCGGTATGTTTTGCAATAAAAGGTGCCCATGATTGCAAAATGATCGAGTGTGCCCCATCAAACTCCCAGTTCACTTTAGATAATCTGCAGTGAAAGCATAATTGCTGTCTATATGCATGAATGTGGGCAACCCAACCATTAACCTACCATTTGGGGCATGGTTGGAATCCCACCCATAAAAATGGTGATGTCTTGGGGATGGTTTATGGCCTTGGGTGAATCCCACGTGACACGTGATTGGATTTAGTTCCACTACTTAACCTCCAAATCTGAGATCCTCCACTTCCGATGCAAAGCCGCGCAGGTTGAATCCGCGCAAAGCCTTGGGTCGACTCTTCGAACGCTTGGCTCCGCTGCGGAGGGACCCGCAGGACCGATGTGCGACCAACAAACATAGGGGACATGAGCAGTAAAACAATTGGGAAGTCACCAAAGAAAAGGCTGGTGGTTTCCTGTTGATTGGGAATTCTAGCAAACTGGTGGTTTGTTGATAATTTCAACTATCTTGAGCTCTTTGCTTGTACCTGAGATAATCCCGAATTGACTTATTTCCATGTGGGATGGGAAGAGGTGTGCCAGGAACTTTGGATAGGATGAAACCTGCAGATGCGCGCACGTGTTCCCATTTAAACCATGAAACCCTGAAGCCTTTTCCTTGCCCGGATCGAGCCTGCTTCACTTCTGACAAAACGACATGGGGCCTTAATAAGGAGCATGACCATTGAATCTATAAAGTATGATAATTACTATGTTGATTCTTCAACATCGCCTCACCAGACTTTTGCTTGTGATAGAAGTGCTCAGGACATTCTAAGGGTTTTAGCACTTAGTCACAGTTGGCGGTAAGAGTTTTCATGAAACTTATATGTACAATGTGGCCCCCCCCCACTTATGTTTGCTGGTTTATATACCCCACAAATACTAGTTCATTATAAGTTATATGTGTCATAAACATTCATAAACCATAGTTATTGGATGTTAGTGGACTCATAAACCAAGCTAGCAATAACAGAGAAGTATGTTGTTTGACCCACTTCATTGGTACAGGGTGAAGCTAAAGCGCTCTAGCGCTGGCAGGATGATGCTGCTGCACGCATGGCCGAGGTGACGGAGGTGACGTTGGCTACTGGGATGGTCGCAGATTGGGCTTACCACATTAGTACTGTTATGATATGTCATATGTTATGATATGTACAGTATAAAATGATTGGTACTGTTATGATATGTTATGATTAGTACTGTTATGATATGTTATATAATGATTGGTTTCAACCTACATATATATATATATATAATGTGTAAATAGTTGTTTTCAGATCCGGGAACCTAGAGATTGTGATGTTAACGCAGTCTTACGGTTACACACACATTCTTCTGGACGCACAAGTTTAAAGCTTCAACACCAGGGTTTTCATGCATTTTCTAGGATCAAGTTTAAACACGCCAAAACTTTGGGGTACTCAAAACATTCCGATGTAAAGTCCATGTTGAGTTGAGCAGAGCTCTGGACATGTCCCAAATAGTTAGGTGAGGTGTGGTCAACAATGAGCTTAATGAATGGTTTTGTTGTTGATGGTTAATCTCTCGAAAGTATTCAAAAGGTATTAAAAGGTGATGTAGAGGACAGCTGAAGACCTATCATATCATGTTTTGGGGGAACCCCCCATATATCAGTAGTTTTGGTGTTCACCAGATCGTCAGGGTTTTGACATATCAGGATCGCCGTTGAATATTGGCTCTGTGCTTTGATCATGATTTGGTACTCATCTTGCTGCGTATGGTGAGCGATGAGGATGGCGAATGAATAATGTCATATTATGCTAGCAAGCATAAATGTATGTTTATCTCTGATTGTATCAGTATCAGTATACACACAGTTCAGTGGCAGAATGATATATATATATATATATCTATTTGAATTTCAGCACGTAACCTCCTCAACAGTGCTGTTGCCTTGGCATAGAAAGTGTGGTGTATTGGCTATGTCTGGAGCCCGGAGCGAGAATTAATGAACTCAAAAACAGTTATATCAAGGTTCAACCCCCCGAAGCGGATCTAAATCGTATTATAGTGTATTATTTAGGTATGGTTCATGGTAGAGTTTATCACAATAGTACCACCAACAAGAAACTCATTGTCTACGGAACAATTGTGACAACAACAAAGACAAACCTAAAATACAAATGTCTCCATGTCCCAAAAATGAAAAACTCACAATTCATTAGTGAACGACATATTTATTCTATTGGAATTTCAGAAATACCAATTTCTCCATATGTCCATGTAGTCTCCATGAATTGTCCATCTCACGGTCTAACTTTGGTCACTTGGTCTTTGGCCAGGCGCTAGGGAGACTCTCCCACAGCCTGTTGACCGGGAGCCCAACAGATCATGGTGAAAAGGGTCTCTGGGCAGTTGTTGGACCACATGTGAGAGATTTGGATTTTTTAGTTTTTTTTTCCAGAAATGGATGTGTCGAGCAATTTCGGGGAAACCCACGAAATATGCTGATTTCTCATCAAATCAGCCTTCTCAAAATGATAGGTCTACCCATTTTCAGACAGACACACACAATGGGATGTAACAACAACCACAGGGAAATCATACGAAGAAATGAGTTCTTATCCAGAAGATAGATGTGCTTCAACCAACCGAACAAAAGGGATACAACCTAGGACCTACGTGAATGGGTAAATAATTAGAGGTTTGTAGGACCTCTCCACCAAACGTGTTAGTCACGTTCCGTAATAAACCCATCCATTTTTGGATATTTTTGGAGCACCCAATGGTAATTTTTAGCACAATTTGGAGCAAAATTCTACGTCCAAATGGCAATATAAGCAATATTACCACTTTCACCTCAGCCATGTGCTACTAAGAACATCATCTATTAGGCTAGAATAGAGCGTCTATACAAAGATAAATGGATATTCTACGTAGTCTAGACTTAAACACACTTGTAAATATGTTTGAGCAAGTCACATAGTATGGAGAACATCATTTCTTCAAGCCTCCAAACGCCTAAACATGTTTTCTATTCGGGAGTGTGAGATAGATGTAGATGCGGATACAGTGTCATGTGTATACATATATATATATAATTATATATATACACATAATTACATATCATATATATATATATATATATATGCTTCCTTTGTGTGTGTATGAAGCCTCAATTTACATGCACACACACACACACTGCGATGTATTCTCGATATGCACACGTCGCTGCCACACATGTCCAGACACATACATACATATACAACATATGTACACGCACATCTGGGTTATAATATGGGTTATAGTAATCCCCAATCTAGATGTTGGATTATACTACAAATTGTCGACTATTAGAACCGATATTATAGCATCATATAGTCCATAATCTGGATAACATTTCATGACTATAAGAATCTACCCAGATTCATGGAAACTTCATTCACCAAGGCCTGTTTTGGTCTCTGACGAGCGCGCCCGCCGCTGCCGGAGGAGAGGACCTTTGGTGCGGCTTCCACAGAAAGCAACGGGAGTTGTGGCGGCCTGGGGTTGGTCTGTGTGGGGATCCCGTTCCATGGAGGTACTGTTTGTAAGTATATCAGTTGTGTGTATGTATGTAATGTATTGTATTGTATTGTATTGCATTGTATTGTATTGTATGGTATGGTATGGTATGGTATGGTATGGTATGGTATGTATATACATACACATATTACAATGTCAGCAACAGCAATGATAGCTTTCAATCCCCACATTGCTTGACAAGAACTATAGGCCTGACTTGATATATTAGTTGAGATTTGAGAGGAATTCCCACAGAAGTGGTGAAAAATGATGCGGTTCATTGCTGAAGTGACACCCAGGTTTTAGGGAAAAGATATCCTCCAAGTCTTTTGGGTAACCACTGGCACATCAAAAGAATCATGGGGATCTGGTCTACTGAATGGTGTGGGATCATGTACAGGAATTATGAGATTTACCATCTCCTTAGTACTAAGCACCCCCATTGTATGGTCTAAATTATGTGTACATCCTAAACATTGGTTTCTGGGGGGTGTTCAATACTTGGGGAAGGGAGTGAAACCAAGACCTGACCAAAGTATACTGACCAAACCCTGTTTGATCTCAGAAGAGATGATCCCCATCATATCCCCATTCAATCTCCATTCGGTAAATCACATTAAATCACCCTTTTGGTAACCAATTTCCAAGAAATGAACAGAAGTACAAAGATGTATATCTCCAGTAAAAATCTCCATTCTTCTCTAATCCACCATATATATAAGATGTTTTTTTCCCCATGAACACGTAATGTGGGTAAAACCGTAATAAACCATCCCCCAAATCACCATAAATAGGTGGGATTTCAACCATTCCAAAATAGGTGGTTTATGGCATTGTTTTACCTACATTGTCTACTTTCCAAATGACATCATCCTCCAAGTACGCTAAGAAAACTGGGTTGACCCCTCCAAACCTACATCTAATATGAACACCTCCATATTTCTAGGGGATTTCCCATGGTCACATCTCCCAAGGCCGCCTTGATCGCTCGCGTGGCCTCCGACGCCGGACTCCAGGTGAGCCCGGCGCTGGCGCAGGCGACGAGTCCGAGTGGGGCGAGGACTGGGGAGATCATGGGGATCCCTTGAAAACCATAGGAAAACCATAGGAAACCATAGGAAAACCATAGGAAACCATAGGAAAACCATAGGAAAGTGGTGATTTAATGGGATTTTCATGGGATTTTAATGGGATTAATGATGTTTTACCCTCTGGTAAACTAACATAGCTATTGAAAATGGCCATAGAAATAGTGGATTTTCCCATCAAGAAAATGATGATTTTCCACAGATAGGCTAGTTTACCAGAGGGTAACATGATAACAGATAACATGATAACGTGATATTATACATATATATATATACACACACACGTCATGGAACATCATATGAATAACAGAATGAGAAGAGGTGTATATTTCATGGTACTGTATATCATGGATAAGAGAAGAAGTGTGTTAATGATATGTCCAGTGATGTGTTAGGCCGTGTCTTTGATGATATCATGTAGGGATATTTGCGGCGTGGCAGAAATTATTAAACCTCATTCATGGGAATATAACAGCATATATTATATGGTACAATGATGTACAATGGGTATAGAATGAGTATATAATATAATCTAGTGGGATGTAATGAGGATACATTGGGTATACAGTATATCGTATGATACACTGGTCTGGAATGGGATATAGTGGGATGTGATCCCCACCAGTTGTGCTTGGTCTACAACCATTTTGAACTCTTGATATATCCACCACAAACCCTAGTTAGCCTACTTACAAATCAGCTTAGCTAACTATGAGGCACCACCTTATATGGGATACAATGGGGATATTTCCTGGGTATATACCGTTCATTATCGTTCTATGAAACCAGCAGCTTCCGGTGATTGAAAATGGGGGATTTTGCCCCATGAAAGTATTGTCATGTTTATGAAGGATCATACACTATTGGATTCTAGGCTAAATCAATCAACATGTGTGTGCCACGGTCAAATTGCATTGCTTGCCTTTTTAGGGGGGATGGTTATCAATCTATTTTTATGCGAATAATGTAAGACCCATTATATAAATGCAGGGCCTTCATGATGATGGGATGAACATACCCAGATACACCCTGCTTTGTCGATGGCACATGTGAGGATATCATGTGGATATGATACTTTTATAATGGCAATAGAATGGGAATGTAATGGGGATTGATATTACATATTTTTTGCCAAAGTACAATGACTCGCCGACCTGATCTAAGGTTATTTTGAGCCGGTTCTGTATACTAGCCAGCCATCAATTACAATGAAGCCGCAATGAGGTCGTTAGAATTTACCCAAATGTCATATCTGCGTGGTATGGGGATTCTTCCGATTTAAGCAAATCAAATGTTGTAACCACAGTTGGGATATAGTTACCCCCATGGATAGACTTTGTGAAGCACTGACTACTCAGGGGAACTTTGGGATATATGATGCTAACCATTGGGTTCCGTGGCGGTTAGTAGCTGCGGATAGTATCTGGGGTCGTGCAAGAGTTTGGCATATCTCATCTATTCCCATGCGATGTTTTTCTGTTTGCACCCCTATATTCAGGTCCGCCTTCTTTCATGAGTGTAGTGCCGGTCTTCCACTGAACTGGTCCGGGTCCATAGGCTATTTTCCAGCACATGGAGAATGAAGGTCTTCTGGAAGTGAAAGGCGGGGCTGGATGCTACGTCTTTGCAGATTTCGCAGCACCAGGGACAGTTTCAAACGTTGACACCGGCACGTGCCTATTTTAGAGCTTTATAGAATCCGGACCGTCAGATAGTTTTTGGATACCACAACCCTACGACATTAGGCTGTGATAAGCTTGTGGTATCCAACAACTATGAAATTAAATGGAAAAGGTTGTGACAAGGTTGTGTCCCATCTTGGATACCACCCTAATTGAAATTAAGATGGGACGTTTCGCTCTATTTAAATTTTACAGTCTGCAGTTGCTATTTAGGATTCATCTTGTGAAGCCGGCGGGTTGAATGTTACTTTTCTTAAGCCGCGGGGTTCTTGCTAGATCCCATAGGGCCATAGGGGGGGGTTCGAGTCCTAAGTAATTCGAGACCCCAACTCATCACCCAAATTACATCGGGAAACCAATGATGAAAAGGGGTAATTATTAGTATCCCAATTTTGAGGGAAAAAGTCATATGCGGATCACCACCTCCCATTTCACATTCATGCATTCAGATTTTTTTCAATGTTGTTTCTTGTTTGCCACTGTTTGTGGCTTCACATCTTCACATACAAAACCCATAATGCGTTCACAAGTCACCCACACTTTTTGCGTTGCACCTCCACTCTGGGTGTGTCCAGGAACAGGGTTGGCCATCACCATTTTAATGGCCAACATTTTGGCTATAACCATTGGAGTAACCCCATTTTTCAATAGCAACCATGCTTTATTTCAGGTCTGCAATATTTCTGCTTGCTACGAGACTCTTCAGGTCTGGTTCTATACCCCAAGTTTGCACCCCAGGATGGTGATGGGTCAGAACATGTCAAAACCCACATTATACCATATTTGGGGCTTTGAACATCCACTTAAATTCAAGGTTTTTGCTGTTCACAGAAGGGTACACGCTTGGTCTTGATCTATAGCCAGATTCAGATTAGACTAGCCTTGATTTAGTATTGGATGAGTTCATTTTTGGTGCTCCAGACGGAGGTATTTCGGCCACTTCCGGGGGATGGGATTACTACACCGGTCAGGCCGAGACGTGACACTTCAGTCTGACCAAAGTGTCAGTGCGAAGGTGGGCCAACCCAGCCAGATGACCCACTCAATAACAAGGGGTTTATCAAGGGTTTTACCCTCTGGTAATTTAACAGTTTGCTATTGAAAATGGCCAGTTTTATAGTTGATGTTCCCATTAAAAAAGGGTGATTTTCCATAGCTATGTTAATTTACCAGAGAACCACTTTTACCAGGTCACCTTTGGTGGGTTGCACCAGAATCCACATGATCTGGAAGAGCCCCTCTCAGAAGGTGGTATATGGTGGTCAACAATCGGTTGATAGTTTAAACAACTGGCCGGCGATCTCAATTCTTGAACAATTCAATCCAGCCTACGTGGGATATCGGGAGATTCTCATTTTGGGATGGATTGAAACATGCTGAAACCACTAATACGCTGATGGTAGACCTTTCAAATTGCGTAGGTTGATGGTTTGAATGTTCAGCTGCAAATCGGGGAAACAACCAGCTCGAACTCGAACATGTTTTTTTTTGTTTGGTCAGGTCTCCGGTTATTTGACAACGTTCCTGGTGTAATAATGAATTGAATGGGAATAGTTGCACCAGAATTCAGAGGGCTTTACTTCTGCATACCTCAATTGGGGGACGATTTTGATCATTTCTGGTAAACTTGGGGATAGGTTACTAGTGTGTATACTCAATTCCTACCCACATAGCGTGCAGATAGTCCAGGGGCAGCCTTGGAGGTCCAGAGTATCATGTCTTGATGCGTTTGGGGTTTCACAGGTTCTACTTGAGATATGGGATTGTCATGGGCTTGTCTGAGAATTATGAGAACCTCTTCCATATTGCACATGTCATTTCAAGATTTTGAAACGGTGTTTTCCATTTGTTGAATGGCAAATTACTGTATGCCGCAGACCGCATTTCTGGGAAACAAACAGTATACATAGCTATAATATATATATATATATATGTATACGCATACATACATACATACATACATGCATGCATACATACATACATACATACATACATACATACCTACCTACCTACATACATACATACATACATACATACATACATACATACATACATGACTTACATAACTTACATAACTTACATAACTTACATAACTTACATAACTTACATAACTTACATAACTTACATAACTTACATAACTTACATAACTTACATTAACATTACATTACATTGCATAACATACATAAATAACATACATACATAACATACATACATAACATACATAACATACATAACATACATATATTACATACATTACATACACTACATACATAACATACAGAACATACATAACATACATAACATACATAACATACACAACATACATAACATACATAACATACATAACACACATAACATACATAACATACATGCATACTTTTGTATTTTCCTAGATTGGCCATCGCGACTTACTGCATTTGGCAGTGCTGTCGTGCCGACTTCGATGACCTTTCATTCAACAAAATGCTGTTCCTACCATTGTAGGTAGGCACACTCAACAAGATCTGCTTTATGATTCTCAGCTTCCTAAAACCCGTCAGCCCAGCTGAAGAATAAGTTTGTAGTCAAACCTGGCCATGGAAAATCCACAACTTCGATGATTTTCCCAGCTCTAAACCTCCATGGGAGATGTTCCAGCTAGCCACCTTTGAGCACCAGAGGATATAGATTTTTATAGAATCATCAAGAACAACATGTTTTTAACTCAGAAGTCATCCGATCTCAAGACCAATCCTTCGTCGGACACCTCAAAGGGTCACGGCTTCCCGAAGGTTGAAAGGTCCCAGATGCAGAGCCTCCACACGGATTTGCCCATGTTGGAGGTGCATGCTCTCACCCGGCAGATGTGTTTCCAATGGGTCTGGATCTTTCAGGGTTGAGAGATCTTGAAAGACAGGCAGACATACTAGACCAGTGGTGAACCATGGTGGAACTATGATTCGGCAGATCACAAGCTATGCCAAACCATGCCAAGCCCGAAGTGTTGGACTGGATTGCACCGTTGCATGTACAAAGTGCTACTTGGGATGATGGTCCCCCTAAACACTGCTTTTTTCTCAGGCTCACGCCAAGAAGCGGCTGGAACGAAGGAAACAGCGACAGCAGGCACGTTGGCATTTCTGGATTTCTCCTGTAAATGGGGGGACGCAACCTCCAAATTTGTGGGCATTTGGCCATAGAAGATGAGTTGATCAAGAGATTTTTGGGGTACCCAATTTTGACACAATCCCCCCAAAATGCTGATATTTTCATTGGCGTTGTCATCATTGAAAACCTTTGGGAACCATAGATTCCATGTTGGTATCCGATTGAATCAAACTAAAATCTGAGTACAGTACACAATACGAAGATAAACATCCTAGAAATAGGGTGCTTTTCCCACCCATACCTGCGAGTTTACCAGAGAAATACTAATCAATGTTTTACATATTATTACAACACATGTTGTAGATTTAACCTCTGCGAATCTCTGCGAAGATTCATGCTTACTATAATCAGATGTTTCAGGGAATGTTCAGAGTTCTCTTAAGTAACCTAAGAGGTTCACAATTCCAAGTGCACAACTGAAGGTAAAGTTCTTACTTGCACAACTCCTGACTTGACTACATGAGTATGAGATAGTATGAGTATGTGTTCAATGATATAGCATTGGGGGCACCCCATACATGAAGCCAGCTGCTACCCCCAGCACAACTGCTTCGCGAACTGCAGGCCAGACAGGCAACCAAGAGACGAAAGAAACAGACATGACGCAAGCTGAAAAAATGCCATTGCTGGCTCCCGGTCCGTGTGTCCGTTTGGTGGATCCCAGTGACAAACCCATGCGGTTTTCTGTGTTTCTAAAGCTTTGAAAGACATGTAAAAACATGATATATACACTACACAAATACACACTATTTGCCTTGCAGCTGTCCCACTAGACACGTTTCATCTCGTGAATCTTGAGGTGTCATCATCATTTGTGATTTTGCTCTCTTTCAGACTCGATGTTCCTCATTGTACAGTATCTGTCAATCAATGGGGATCCAATCATATCCTGATGATTGTATTTTCGGGCCAATACCACGGGGCAGATCTGACTTGAACCCCAATCATGCTGTCAGAACGGAATTAGATCCCTAGGGTATCGAATTGTTCTTGGTTCATCATAAAGTTTGCTCGGTGTTGAATATTCCCCAAACAAGAATTGAACAAGACTAATATTGGAGCAAAATTTCTAGTTTCGCACCTATCCATGTCAGGGTATGGAGTCTTGAACAGTTTGCTTGCCAACGCTGGTTTTCTTGGATTGATATTTGGCTCTGCTTGCTTCTCCACTGCCCGAGCTGCTCAAGACGACCCCCCCACAAATGATGTTACTTGCTCGAAGAATCAAGCATCGGTTGATTGGTCATATATATATATATATTATACACATGTATAATATATGTATGATGTACACACATATATATATATATATACACAAAATCTACATGTCTTAGAAACCATCCATGACACCACATCACGTACGCTTGTTAGAACAAACCAACATGCTACACTAGAGCCTAACACGACTCACCAGCTGAACTAACCGTGCGAGCTTGGAACACATCTTGACACCATTTTTTGGTCAGCCGATTGACTGTTTCCTGACAGCGAAGATGGTCACTGCCTTGGCGAAGCCTTTTGTTGGTCGCCGTGGAGATTGACGTTTGTGGTGTCAACCCATAATTCAATCTCCCTAATATCATTGGGATTCAACCCCCCCAAAGAAAATCAAAGAATAAGAACTTAGTATTAGTAAGGCTTTGTTAACCACCAACAAGCACATACTCGTATGTTGACCATCTACTGTGGGGTCACTGAACTGTGGGGGTTGGTTGAATCCTCATGATGGATATCCCATCCGTGTATGATGCTTGGTTTTCCTTGTGATTAACCCTCCGGTCATCCAACATGGCTTGCTTTGAACAAAAAAAAACGCAGTTCGATGATTTTCCCAGCTATAAAAGCTCCATTTATATCCTTTTTAGGTGATGAACCATGGTGAAACTCCCCATGATACCATGGAGGGTCTGACCTCCATGGAAAACACCGCCGCCTACCAGGTCAAAGATCCAAGCCGCCGGAGGGTCGCCTACCGTGCAGGTGGACGGTGGAGGATCATGCCGTGGATCGTAGCTGGTTAGGAAGTGACTTAGTTTTGCCAGGTTGGAAATGGAATTTCCCCAGGAACCGGGGACTTACGATTACCAGGGTGATCACTTACTACGTGGGATAATCCTCCAAGTAAGGGGAAATTGGTTTTTAGTAAGTCCAAAGAAGGTACAGATACATACAGTGAAAAAAATACAGTGAAGAAAACAATGACAAGTAGCATCCTTCCAATTAAAGCTGTACCAGTGAATTTCATGTCTATCGTCTCTGGGGTTGGTCATATCAGTGGGCACATATATATATATATATATACATATACACATATTGTATATAAGCTACAAGCAGCAAAGCTCGGGCTGTACATATTGAATATAGGTGCAAGGTAGGCCAATTGGTGAATGTTCAGCCAAACAGTTCGAAAACAGCTGAGCAAGAGCTTGTTTTGCAGGGGTTGTAAGGTAGGCCATGATTAGAGGCTAGCCCTGGAGCAAAGGTCCCTTGATAGGTTTGCAATCATCCCCAACAGTGGTCGAACATGGGGCATTTCCATCTGGTTGAAAAAGCCATGAGAACATATGATAGTCATTGTCAGTTCTGGATAGTGTGATAGCAACACCCATGACACACCACCATTGCGAATCACTTGAAATATGTGTCCCAATGGTAAACCGTTGCGGCGCGTATGTTTCGTTTTTGGTGTGTGTGTGTGCGGGTGTGTGTGTGTGTTTTGGATTACAGGGCTTCCTGATTTTTTCTTTGTCCCCACCAAAAGTCAAGTCAAATAAGATATATTTATAATATAGTTGATGGTAATAGAAACTTGATGGCAGAAGCAGGTCTACTGGGATTCTTTACCTTCCATGGGAGGACTCTGGCAAGAGTGTTTTGTTCAAGTCGTTGTTGTTGTCGTCTTCATCATCATTGTGGTTGTGGTTGTTGCATTCACCTTGGCTACTTGCCTCATTTTTTGTACCATTTTGCGGAAGATGCGGACAACTAACCTCAAGAAGAGTGAGACGGATGATGTCACATGTTCCTATTCCTGTCCTTGGACACTTCCGAAGTTCAAGACATAAGCAACAATGGCAACTAGTGGGGATGATTACATCTTCAGACTTGTGTATAAGTGGGATACGAATGATTTCGCCTGTGGGTGGGAGATATTTGGAGACGATGTACCAAAATCTAGCTTGATCATCACTGTCACCAAGTCGCCCGGTGGCAGGTCTGATCCTGCTGGTCGCTGCCGCATTACCACATGTGTCTTGGTGTCAACGCGCTGGCGAGCAGATGGTTTGAATTTGTTCTTTAGAGCCAATATATAGGGAGGAAGATACCAGGTGATTATATCAGATTAATTAATGGGATTGATATCAAGGTATGGGTGGGATCAGATCATCATATCATCATATCCAAATCAAGAAACCAAGAGTGGTGTCCCGATTGGCCATGTTGGCAAAGAGATCTTGGCAGTTTTGGAGAACAGCTATTTCAATACTTTTGCTACTCTGTACATTTCAGATCATTTCACTACATTTCAGTACTAAGATTCACTGAATTGGTTGAAGGGAAAATGTACAGGAAACCATGGTTTTCCCCATTAAATCCAGTGAAAGATTGCTGTTTTTTGTGCTGAATGGTCACCCGCAGTTGTTGTTAACTTGCGCAACTTCACCACCCGACTTCGATTTTTAGCAGGTGGGATTTTTGCAGGATTCTGGCGCCCTCTGGGCTGGGTGATCCACATCGTTGATGGATCACTGCGGAAGGATCCATCGCCCATTTTTGGAGAAACACAATAGAAACACATGTAAAACAACTTTCTGACATCATATTTTTTGGTTTGCTGTACGTAAATTTGGCATCCAATCCATAAAATTCTTGGGATGACTTGCTACACCTGAGGCTTTTTGTGGACCTTTCTCTGGAATCTCCAGAGTTGCTGACAGACAGTGCGGGCACCCAGAATTCGGATGCGACTTTTAGAACTTTTCTGGGGGTCCCGAATGTACAATGGCCGGGCCTGTGTTATTGATACTGATGTTAGATGATGTTTGTATTTCATACATGGAACCCACCTGACCCCTATCTTCTAGGCGATCCATAGAATAATAGGCGATTTTCACACGATTCACGGTTGATATTGGTTTCAGGGGTGCAATAGGTTCAGATTTTGCGGGAATGGATAAACATGATAAGAAACTGACAGGTGCGCCTGAAAACCTGAAGAGTTCACCTGAAAACTGCAAGTCCAAGCGAAGGCCGACATTCATTGCCCTGTTTGGCAGTTGTTTGTCAAACCTTTTACATATAGGTATACATATCATATAGATTCATATAGTACTTAGCTCCCAAAGCGATAGAAGAGTATGTTTCAACAATTTAAGTAGGGTTTGGGTTGTCTATCTTTGTGAGGGTTGCTATAGCCTATAGTTTTTACATGTTTTTAGATTTTAGTGTACATCTTAATTTGTTTCTACCGACTTCTTGAGTTCAGAACTATGCCCGAGCCCCATGGATCTGAAAATCGGGTCCGCATGGATATCCCCAAATGATATCCCCCCCATTTCTGGGCAAACCCATGTGGGGTCTTCTTAAAATGGGGGATCCCCAAAACCATGGGTTTTAGTTTGCGTTCAGTACTAAAATATGCTAATTTAGGGTGACTTGGGTGCACCCCCATTCCTGGAAACCCCAATTGATGTTTCCTGTCTGGGACGTTCAGTAGCCCAGGCGAAACAATGCGCGCCTGCCACCTTTAGAACCGTCCACGGACGGCGGCCGGGTCGCGCCGCCTCCCACGAGCACGAGCAGCGTCACTGGCATTGCTGCTGTCGCAGTGGTCCGGTGACCTGGTCTACCTGGGTTTGCTGCTGGTGTTTTATTTTCTGAATGGAACATCCGCCATTTGGCAAATCTATAGGGAAGATTCATTTTTGGGGGGACCGCTGAAGCAAATCCAAGTCTATAGAATAAAGTCCTAGGCAAAATCCCTGGTGCTGGAGAGAGAGATAAGTCCCAAAAAGGATGCCTAAACGGCTAAACGTATATATTTCCAGGATGAGTAGTTCCCATCAGCACCGGCTGGTGGATTTCAATCTCTGGGTCTATGAGTGCTGCGGTGCTTTTTGCCGCCCCTGAAGGAAAGAACGGAATCCTGGAACCCTGGAACCTGCTGTTGGGTTGCAAAGATGGGTTAATTCGATGATGTTTTCCCCATGTATAATTCCAGGATTCCAACTGTTCTATTCTTTGGGGAGTGCTGTACTCAAAGTTGGAATCTCATAATGTTGTGTGTATTTTGATGTACTTTGTAGGGGAACATGATTTTTGCACAGGGTGGGCAGGGGTAGAAAAACCTGGACAACCTTGCGAATCCAGTTTCAAGACATGAGTCCAGTCATTGGTTTTGACACGAAATGCCTTCCTTTCTTATGAATGTAGGGGGAAATCGAGGTTTCAATTGAAGGTTTCTCACCTACATCCTGTTGTTTGTTTCCCTGCCTTCCAACAGCTTCAATGTTGCGATTTCATTCCAGTCAGTTGGTGACTTCAACGTCATGCAAACTGTCAGTTGTCGATTGGAGAACATCATCCCACTTCCAGAGAACATCCTTTGTTTGCATCATGCAGCTAACTATTTGTTGATGTTGATGTAATGATAGTATATATATACATAGTTATGTATATGTTGCTTATGTAAAATCCTTCATCCCCAGCAGATTTAAAAACAAAACAAGAGTCGTTCCAAGCGACGGCTCGACAACTCCATCGAGTGCAAGCCCAAGGCCCATCTATGTGTTGGGGGGGCGAAAGGATCCTGACTTATAGGAGTGGTGGTGATGAGCGTGGATGCACCAACAGCCAGCAGGCACAGCATCCTCATTGGATTGATGGTTGCCTTGTCTAGACCATGGACTTGTGACCTCACCAAAGCTTTGGTGGATCAAGGTTTCAACGGATCGCGTTAAGCTGGAGATGCAGTGGAATGAAGACCCTCTAATTGTTTCTACATACTAGTATATAAAAAGTTACCAAACATGTCTAAATTCCCTTGGTTTCCGGGGTTTGAAGCTGGGGGGTGTCTAATACGAGGGGGAAGGGATTACTCGTGACATCATGACATCATGTATGTCCTCTATCATTCTGCATGGGGAAAAAAACACCCAACAAGAAGCTTGCGCTTTCCCCCCTCCGCCGACCATGCTGTCACTGTACTGGAAGGCGAGCACCATGGGAATCGGAATCATCCCAAACTAACCTTGGTGAATTACCATGATTCAGCCAGAGGGCAAAAATAGTTGTACATGCCTATTATTGCCCCATGACGTGTTGATATTCTACTACTAATATGTTGTATGATCAATGATTATTATAGATATTATCAATAGATTAATATTTATTATTGTTATTATTTTTTATAGTCCTATTCATTACATCGCAATTTCCAATGTCCCCAGCTTTCCCAATTGACCGAGGCAGCGTGTTTGGTCCTGTCGACCCTGCTGCCAACTGCTGCTGTGGCGCAAGATCCCATGATGGCGGAACTGGACATCGCAGCTGGGGATGTGGCTGATGTGGAGATCTTCTTATCTTCGCAGTGCAGTTCCAGGTACAGTTCCAGTTATATGTGCATATATTCTAGCCAGAACTATAGGGGGCCCATATCCCAAATTATGGGGGTAGTTCAACATGTTTATATATACCCAACTGCGACCTCACCAGTAGGTCATCCAATAAATGTTACGTGATTTGATGTGCTGATGAGTTGATATTTTTTTGCATGTGCCCAAGGGGCAATCCTCCAGAAGTGGGGAAAACTCATACTGTAGGGAATGTATTTTTTGTCGTGCCAAGGGTTGTCCTCAATAGCAACTTGCATAGGAAAATACCTTTGCAAAGCTAGATGCATAGAGAGGGCAAAACTCCATGCTCCTGAGAAGAAATTCTCGAATTGGTTAGCTTTCCAGTAGCTTGACTCTTAAAGTGCCCATGCTCTTGCCATGAGAGGATTACTGGAAGGCCAAATGGGACCACTAAATGTTCAGTACGAAACCAACCAGCTTTGGCAGGCCATTTTGACCTTCAGCCCTCAACTTGGCTCTAAAATGCCCTAAATGTGTCACATTCTTTCGGGTCTCAAGTTGTTTGAGACCAACTATGATGACATGTTTGGGGCCAAGTTGAGAGTTAATCACAGTTCAACTCTCCCTTGGGCAGCGATGGCAGGACCAACGTCCCTACATCGAGAGGTGTGCCAGTTGGGCATTGGACCAAAGTATGGTGACTTCACCTAGAGATTTTCAAGACACTGGCTCTTCCTGCCAGCGTCTTGAAGGGGCATTTTTTTTATGGACCCCTATGTTTTGTTTATTTTCAGTTCAGTTGATATCGATTTATACAACATGAAATTGATGTATTCTTGATGGCTTTTCTGTACCTGACCCATTGAATCGATCCACATGGCCTCGGGTTGAACATGCAGATGGGCTTACACCCACAGAGAACTCCTCACGCATGAACTACCGTCCGGTTGAATGTGATTATGGGTCAGAATGAAGCGTAATTCAAAGGGATAAGAAGAAAGGTATAGGCATAGGCGGCATAGGTGCGAACCCAATACAGACTGTTTTGTTCATTTTTGCCACGTTCTCAGGGTTTCAGGCTGGTTTAGTCCATATTGGATATCAAGGCCTACAATTTGTTGACCCCAGTTATGTTTGTTGGATTATAACCCTGCACCAGCGCAGCGATGGGACATGCTCGCAGGAACCCCCCTCAGCCTCCACCGGATGACGACAAAGCACCGGACATCGCACCTGAGGCGAAAGCGATTTTTCCCGGAGAAAAATGGGGGAAATCATCGAACATCGTGGATTTTCCAACAATCCATGTTTGATTACCAGATGGTAAATGAAGGAACACTGACATTTTCATACATTTTCGTCTTCAAGACTTTTGTATAGGTTAATTACTTATTTTGAAAATGCCACATGTGGCCGGCATCGAGAGTTGTAACATGGTGTAACCACATGTTGAAACTTGCCAGCAGATGTTGTGGATGGTGACGTTTTCGCCCTCAAATTTTGTCAAAAGACAGTCCTGTCCTGTCACAGACTTGCACCTGGCTATTCCAAAGGTCCACCCTTCTTTTTCACATCTCATGGTGGTCGCATCCCAGGAACGTCAAAGGAGGCGAACCACTCCCTCCAAGGACGTGAGTAGCGAGGCGCCATTTGGGGCTGAAGCCACTGGTATCCAGAAGAATGGACCATTTGCTGGAAGTCAATCAACCAAATGCTTGATTTGTTCTCTTTCATCCACTGACAGAACGGAAGTCATGAACAATCTAAGACCCTTTACTGCAAGTATTTGTTTTTTTCCTGTTTGGACTTGGACTCGTTAGGGCAGCCCAGTGAAAACCCTGCGTAGGGACGCTTTGAGAACCAATATGAACCAATAAAAACGGGTCAGTTTAAGAAACAGGGAGGGCGGCTGTGTGTAACCTTGGCTGCAAGCAGCCCAGATGCTGTACTTTCCCCAGTTCCTGGATGAATGACCAGCCCTTCACAGTCATGATGCTGGAAACAGGCACTGATCCCAAAATGACAATCCTTTTTGCAGCTCCAGGTTGGTGAAACTTGTGTTTTCTCCCATTGGGATATCTAACATCCACCTGCGATTGGATTAATGGCATGATGTGGTATGTAGATACACTGCTTAACATCCAAGCATAGATGTCATTGATATCATGACCATTCGTGACATATCACGACTATATTTTATACTTCTTTGGATGTCTCATGGCTAGGTGTGAGGAGTGCTGACTGCAATCCAGCCTGTGTAAAGGTGCAATGACACATGGATTTGTTTGAACATCGGACACCCCAAAATCCATTGGCTTGGCATCATTCGATTTGTTCCAATGTAACATACTTTTTTTTAGGTTTCTCCTGGTTTCTCAACCGCGGTTGTTCCCCATTTGGTCGAGAAACCTCGTCCGAGCCTCAGATCGTCATCGCAGGAGTGGTACGAGTACGGCAAGGACGTCTTCGTTGCCAAATGTGCTGGGTGAAATCCTCAGAACTGCCACCGTGTCTGGTCGTGTCAAAGGTCGAACACGTGGAGGGATGGGATGGGGGGAAGTGGGAAAGAGAAACTGTCTATCTATATTTGTACAATTTTGTACATATACTATATTAAGTAATACATAGACTGTATGTGTATATTATTCAATCACATTTACATTTCTCGGGGTCAGGAGTTCCCAGCATACCGCAGCGACTTGACCCCTCCACAGCGAAGGACTGACAGAACTTCCGACTTATGAAGACCATAGGATCTTCAGTTTGGAGCGCCAAATTTCCATGCATTGTCCAAAAAAGTGCCCCAACATTGCCATTGGAATGACGTGGTCCCATCATCTTTAGACAAAGCTATTTGTCCAACTGGTTTCAACACCCAAAACAATCAATCATAGTCAATGTAAATGGCAACTTTACGGATATACCTCCACAGCTATAGACCTTCCCATTGTACGGTCACCGTGTGGTGAGGTGCCATCCAGGTGGCATGAACCAAGTTCGCGTGTCCAAAGGAGCAGATGGATGGTGGGCCCAGCATCATGAACATCACCAACCCTTCAGAAATAAATGGATAGGTCTCGTATATGTTAGTGAAGAATCCCTACGGAACAAGTGTTGTTTGTGGAAACCAGCATGGTTATTTCTTGTTGTTCGGGGTTCAAGGTATGTACATATATAGTGGATATATTATATAGCTTGTATCGTCATTAGCCTGATTTTGCATCCCAAAGTGTTAAGTGCTGGACACTCAACCCATCGGACATCGTCCTTTTGCTTGTCATGCTATTGGGCTGTGGATCATCAATGGGTACTGTACCCAAAAAATTGTAGGATCCTCAACATGGCTGCAAAGCAGGGATGGTTTCTGAGGCATTCTGGATTCTTGTTTTGAAGTGATGGACACATGAAGAGTATGACTGATGGGTGGTTTCGAATACTGCTTGATTTACACCATCCCCCAAAATGAAGATCAGCAGTGACTTTTTACCCTTGTTGAATAGCTCAAAATAATTCATTGAATCAGAGAATGCAGTGAGATCTTGCGGAGGATTGAATCTGGAAGACTTGGAGCGGTGGGGGTTTCTCAAGGACCCGTGTGGCATCGTGCCATCGTGGCTGATTGGCGCGGTACTGCGTGCGTATTGTTTTTAAGATGGATAATCTATGGTTGATAATGACAACGGATAGTCTACAATTAAGCTTGGTCCATGATGAGTGCTGGTTGACAATAGTTCTTGTCAGTACCTAAGCGTTCACTGTGACTTTATGGAACTATAACATTTGCAGATTTGGCTCTTTCATCTAGTGCTGGTGATGCATAATACAATGTGTTGATTCTAGTCTTTTCTTCTGGAATTCGATATCTTCTGAAGTATTCCAATTATGGTTTCACTGGTGCAGATTGAAAGCTGCAGTGTTTGTCATGGGAACGCTGCAGATGAGAACGGTTCTTCCAAGAAATAGATTGCATCTATGCAACATACTGTAATACAATGCATATATATATACATATATATAATTATATATATATATACATACCAGGAACTTCCAAAGGGTGCCGCTACGTTTTTGAAATCATGGTTTCCTAAGGGGTGCCGCTGCGCCACCCCTTAACGTCCATAGAAAACAANTTCCAAAGGGTGCCGCTACGTTTTTGAAATCATGGTTTCCTAAGGGGTGCCGCTGCGCCACCCCTTAACGTCCATAGAAAACAAAATCCACAATACACCGCCCATGCACCCTTAAACGCGCCTCTCTCCGTTTCGTGCAAGAAACATGAAATCACATAAAAATGACACGTTTTGACACGTTCTGACACGTTTTGACATGTTTTGACACGTTTTGACACGTTTTCGGGGTGACCAAAAACCACCCGACACGCACTAAGGGGTGCCACCACGGCACCCCTTGGGGATAAGGGGTGCTTC
>BGPT01000650.1:3356-23267 GCA_003297045.1 Symbiodinium sp. clade C Y103
AGATGGTGGCAAAGTAAGAAATATAGCTATTCAAAACTGGCAAATGATGTTTCTCCAGGACCCCAAATGCTCACTCAGGGCCCCAAATGCCTCCCTGGAGTGTCAAGGGTTGTTGCTGGCCTTGCTGGCATTCGTTCCGTGCTTCAAGGCTATGCTGTTTTGGAATGGTGAGGTGTCACGGCCATGCTGTTTTGCATTGGTGAGGCCTCAGGATTCAGGATGGTGGCAAAGTAAGAAATATAGCGACTCAAAACTGGCAAATGATGTTTCCCCAGGACCCCAAATGCTCACCCAGCACCCCTGAAACGCACCGCGGCAGCTTCACAGCCCTTGCAAGGCTGCAACCACGGCCTTTGTGCTCACGCAAGGCTGTAACCCAAGCTGCCTCAGGATGGTGGCAAAGTAAGATATAGCTGTTCAAAACCGGTGCTTCCCCAGGACCCCAAATGCTGACTCAGGGCCCCAAATGCCTCCCTGGACTGTCAAGGGCTGTTGCTGGCCTTCGCTGGCATTCGTTCTGTGCTTCAAGGCTATGCTGTTTTGGACTGGTGAGGTGTCACGGCCATGCTGTTTTGCATTTGTGAGGCCTCAGGATGGTGACAAAAAAATAAGAAATATAGCGATTCAAAACTGGCAAATGATGTTTCCCTGACCCCAAATGCTCACTCAGCACCCCTGAAACGCACCGCGGCAGCTTCACAGCCCTTGCAAGGCTGCAATCACGGTCGTTTTGCACTGGTCGCATCAAGNGCACCCCTGAAACGCACCGCGGCAGCTTCACAGCCCTTGCAAGGCTGCAATCACGGTCGTTTTGCACTGGTCGCATCAAGATGGTGGCAAAGTAAGAAATATAGCTATGACTGTCAAGGGCTGTTGCTGGCCTTCGCTGGCATTCATTCCGTGCTTCAAGGCTATGCTGTTTTGGACTGGTGAGGTGTCACGGCCATGCTGCCTCAGGATGGTGGCAAAGTAAGAAATATAGCTGTTCAAAACTNATTCCGTGCTTCAAGGCTATGCTGTTTTGGACTGGTGAGGTGTCACGGCCATGCTGCCTCAGGATGGTGGCAAAGTAAGAAATATAGCTGTTCAAAACTAGCAAATGATGCTTCCCCAGGACCCCAAATGATGACTCAGGGCCCCAAATGCCTCCCTGGACTGTCAAGGGCTGTTGCTGGCCTTCGCTGGCATTCGTTCTGTGCTTCAAGGCTATGCTGTTTTGGACTGGTGAGGTGTCACGGCCATGCTGTTTTGCATTTGTGAGGCCTCAGGATGGTGACAAAATAATAAGAAATATAGCGATTCAAAACTGGCAAATGATGTTTCCCCAGGACCCCAAATGCTCACTCAGCACCCCTGAAACGCACCGCGGCAGATTCACAGCCCTTGCAAGGCTGCAAGCACGGTCGTTTTGCACTGGTCGCATCAAGATGGTGGCAAAGTAAGAAATATAGCCATTCAAAACTGGCAACTGATGTTTCTCCAGGACCCCAAATGCTCACTCAGGGCCCCAAATGCCTCCCTGGACTGTCAGGGGCTGTTGCTGGCCTTGCTGGCATTCGTTCCGTGCTTCAAGGCTATGCTGTTTTGGAATGGTGAAGTGTCACGGCCATGCTGTTTTGCATTGGTGAGGCCTCAGGATGGTGGCAAAGTAAGACATATAGCGACCCCAAATGCTCACTCAGCACCCCTGAAACGCACCGCGGCAGCTTCACAGCCCTTGCAAGGCTGCAATCACGGTCGTTTTGCACTGGTCGCATCAAGNGCACCCCTGAAACGCACCGCGGCAGCTTCACAGCCCTTGCAAGGCTGCAATCACGGTCGTTTTGCACTGGTCGCATCAAGATGGTGGCAAAGTAAGAAAAATAGCTCTTCAAAACTGGCAAATGATGTTTCTCCAGGACCCCAAATGCTCACTCGGGGCCCCAAATACCTCTCTGGACTGTCAAGGGTTGTTGCTGGCCTTCGCTGGCATTCGTTCTGTGCTTCAAGGCTTTGCTGTTTTGGACTGGTGAGGTGTCACGGACATGCTGTTTTGCATTGGTGAGGCCTCAGGATGGTGGCAAAGTAAGAAATATAGCGATTCAAAACTGGCAAATGATGTTTCCCCACAACCCCAAATGCTCACTCAGCACCCCTGAAACGCACCGCGGCAGCTTCACAGCCCTTGCAAGGCTGCAATCACGGTCGTTTTGCACTGTTCGCATCAAGATGGTGGCAAAGTAAGAAATATAGCTATTCAAAACTGGCAAATGATGTTTCTCCAGGACCCCAAATGCTCACTCAGGGCCCCAAATGCCNAGCTATTCAAAACTGGCAAATGATGTTTCTCCAGGACCCCAAATGCTCACTCAGGGCCCCAAATGCCTCCCTGGACTGTCAAGGGCTGTTGCTGGCCTTGCTGGCATCCGTTCCGTGCTTCAAGGCTATGCTGTTTTGGAATGGTGAGGTGTCACGGCCATGCTGTTTTGCATTGGTGAGGCCTCAGGATGGTGGCAAAGTAAGAAATAGAAATATAGCGATTCAAAACTGGCAAATGATGTTTCCCCAGGACCCCAAATGCTGTAGGGATCTGTAGGGTAAGGGTTGATGGTTGAGTTCAGCTAAGGCCTTAACAGCCGGTTTT
Organism: Symbiodinium sp. clade C Y103; assembly: GCA_003297045.1. Lineage (NCBI taxonomy): Eukaryota > Dinophyceae > Suessiales > Symbiodiniaceae > Cladocopium > Cladocopium sp. clade C. Next base: position 5,980 of record BGPT01000650.1, read on the forward strand.
TCCATTGCTTTAAGCAAGAGGATTGGAACCGATTTGCAATCCGAATCGCTTCCATGGGACATGTAAATACCCTTGAATTGGGTCTTCTGCGGGGTGTCTACTTGCGATTACGCTATGGTCATGATGATTCCTCAGAAAGTGAGGATACTGAGTGATCTTTGCAGCTGCAAGGGGGAAAAAATGAGCGAGGCAACGGAGCAGGGTGAACATGTTCTTGCAACGCCCAAGCTGCACCGACCCCTCAAAATGGGGGTCGGCGGCACCAGGGCGGTAGCCCTTTTTATATATGGAGGTTTCCTAAAATTCAAGTACCCCTGGTTTACAATGGAAAATCCTATTTAAATGGATGATTTGGGGGTACAGTACCCCCATTTTAGGAAACCTCCATATTGTAATTCTGTATACCACAATTTTTCTTGGGGACATTCCCATGTTGCTCCGCGATTTCAACATCTGAGACTCACCAAGCCATGGTCCCCTTCTTCCCACGGCGGAACTCTCCTCACAGGCGTTCTTCATCTTGGCCAAGCCCTCCGCATAGTTCGGCCCGCCACGGCGGACCCACACGCTGGTGCCGCAGGCTTTCCTCGGCGCTAGATGCCGAAAGGAGGGCAATTTCAAGGGGCGCAGTGAAGGAAATCTGCGAAAAACTCGGGAGAAACCCATGAGATTTGTTCTTTTTAGTGACACTTTCCTGATTTTTAGGGATTTTCAACTTAGTGTCTAATGAGGACCATAAGCAAAGAAGTTTGCTGAGAATGTAAAAACCATTGACTGAACTGGAAGCCCAGCCTAAGATTTGTCAGAACCTCCAACTCTAGATTTGAAAACCACCTATCTACATTCCTTTTGTAATAGGTAACACAATTTACTTGTGATGTTTGTCACACTACATCCCTCTTCACTGTGGTTTAGCAGACAATACCCCACTTCTCCGTGCAGATTCTACGGTGTTTGGTAGCTCAAATCCCCTTGATCGTCGCAGGACGGTGTGCCTGAAAATAAATAGAGTATGCCACCCAAATGGCAATTTCAATACAGAAAATCATGATTCACTCAGTGGATTTAGGTGTCCCCAATTTTCAGACAAAAATCCAATGTAGGATTCCCTGAAAAAGATATAAAAGGACAATCCTGGGTTCTACATTGGCTGTACCCGCCATTTCATCCTGGCTGGATCCATGCTTCAGCCTAATCAAACGTGGCTGGAACATCTCCAAACGAAATGGAGGTTTAGTTCCCAACAACATCCAACTCATTGGGGGTTAGACATCTCGGATGTTCTTGGTAAAACTCTGCAATTTGCATCTCTGAGATCAATTTTCCAATAACCCAGGTAGTAGAGTTTTTTTAATCACCTTTCCAACAATTAACCCAAGTAGTATAGCTCCTTATTTCATAACCTATCAACAATTGGGCATCACTTGAATGGCTGATGTTCCTCCGGTGCTACAGATACCCCAAATCCACAGCATCGAAGGGGTCCAGCGGGCCGAGGTGCAACGCAGCGCCAAATTCTTTCAACGCTCTGACCTGAACTCGTGGACTCGGAGGACACCGTGCCGGGGAAAATGCGGGGTTTTTTGCACCAAAGATGGTGATTTCATGAGGGAAAAACATGTGATTTGCCCTCTTGTGAACTAGCATAGCCATGGAAAACCACCAGTATAGCTAAATTAGCTACAACTTAAGAAAACAAAACACACACAGTAGCTATGTTAGTTTACTGGAGGGTAGCATCCATTTATTCCTGCAGGATTTTCCATCTTCTCCGACTGGGGCTCCCCTTGTGCGAAGCTGCAGGGATCCCCTTTGAACAAGGCAAGCGAAGCGACCTTTTCACAGGGCTGCTCCAAACACTCCAGGTAAAAGGGGGTTAAATATATGTAAAATTATGTAAATATAGAGGTAAAATGACCCATTTACGCCCCTTGTTGCTATCATTTCCCTTAGTGGGAGCACCCCCGTTTCAGCAATGTGCCCAGAACGACGTGGTCTTATCTCGATGGGATTTAAGCATAATTGGGATCAGAATGGGCTGCGATAGCAGAACCACAAGGGCATTGACCAATTCACCTATTTTGAAGGTGATAGAGTTACAACGCCAATTTCACCCCCCTATGGCAATAATTTTCCTAAAATTGTTTGGCACCAGCCTAAGGTTCTTGATGAATTCCCCCAGCTGCCATGTTTGCAGATGATTGTCCCAATTATATACTCATTATATCCCCTTTATATGGTTAGATCATGTTGTATCCCCACTACATACACCGCGAGCCCCAAGTTATATACAAGTTGGTGTATACTTCCATCTAACTATACTTATTGCTGCCATGAACCCAACAGTTCACCAAGTGAGTTCAACCAACTTAGCCATCATAAATCAGCTATAAATCACCATAAAATCACCATGTTTCTTGGTTATTCACCATTTTCCCAGCGGGCCCATAGGCGACTCCAAGATACAAGGCCCTTGAAGGTACTCGCCACATCAGTGAAGTTGGCTACACCTCCACCAATCAATAGCACCTCTGCAGGACCGCTGGGCTTCTCTCGAAATGGGAGAGATGTTCCCCTTGTCCTGGGCATTTGTTTAATGAGAAAAATGTTGATACACTAGGATAGGATAATGGGATATCAATGGAAAATCATGATAGTCATGGGATATCAATAGGATTTTCTATTCTTAATGGAATGATAGGATATCCCAATCTATGATCCTTGATGGCAATTTGAAAAAAAAACGATGATCAGGTGTATGATCAATTATTGGATTTTAGGGTTCCGAGTCTTGTGACAACCCCACAATGAAAATGAGGATAAGATAACACCGGATAAAATTGGCATTCAACTACTAAAATTGGAATGTGGTTCATCGACCAAACTAGGAGCCTGCGAATCGTTTGGGGGGTATCAAGAAAAGTTAAACGTACGAGTGGCAAAGCACATGAAACTTTCAACTCTCATGTCTTTTTGCTTTCAGCAACCTCCAATGATGGAAATACCATTACCATTAGCTTCCCATTCACTTCCGAACCGGGGCGATTTCAATCCTTCCACCAACAGTTGTGTCCCTCTCCTCCCGGCTTGCAGGATCCTCTAGGTCCAAAAAAAAGAGTTATCTAATACCATGTACCCTCCGGTAATCAAACGTGGCAATTGGAAATCCCAAAAAAATGGAGGGTTTAATGGGAAAATCATCTATAAATGGTGGATTTTCCATTGCCATGTTTGATTACCAGAGGGTAATCCATTACTCAATCATCATGCTCCCCATCTATCATGGTCATAAACGGGGGCATCTCCTTAGCCACACATTCAAAGAAAGACCTTCTATAACCTCGGCACTACCCTCTGGTAAACTAAGATAACTATGGGAAATCACATTTTTTAATGGGAAAATTCCACTATAAATAGCCATGTTCAATAGCTATGTTAGTTTACCAGAGGGTACCCATCAATCCAAACTTCCGATCATCCAACTGAGCCCCACGTGGCCTTACCATGTGGCTCTGGTGATGATGTCATGACACCAAGGATGATCTTGGCATACTCGTAGACGAACTCCTGCTGAGAACATGGATATACAATGTGCTCCAACCCCCAGTGATTCAGTGAAGAGTTGCTTGATGTCGTTTGATAAACAGAGGCAACTCGAGATATAATTACGCACGAAAAAACCTTGTATTGTTATGTATAAAAACCAACTTATCTACGGGGATCCACGTTGCCTCTGGTCATCTCAAGCAAATCAAACCTCCGACCGAACCCTGGCCGCGCTCCTCGGGTGGATCCCCAGAATATTCGCCATAGTTGGCCAGCTCTTTCGCGAAGCCGTACTCGCAAATGGTGTCGGTGTAGACCTTTTACAACGATACCGACTCTGCCGGAATATGATTGAATTGTTTGATGGGATTTAATGGGACTATACTGGAAGATTACAGAAATGGTGTGTATATATATATATATTTATTATATAAATGTTGATGGAATATTAATGGATCTACCCTCCTGGATTCAAACATGGCTAGCTGAGAAATCTCCGAAAAAAAAGTGGTACAGTATGGTACAGTGTATTTGAATGAAAGCATCATCTACAATCTAAATGGCTGATCTTCCATTGCGATGTTTGATGACACGAGGCTATCTGAAACACTGAGAACATGCGGAGAACTTCGGTGTGGCCACCACCAGTGGTGATCCCAGGGAGCAAATCTGGCAATACGACTTGGTGACAGAATTGTGGACACCCAAGCTCCTGAATTTCATAAGTTGTTTTTCTTGCTTGAAGTTTGTTTCAACATGGTACCCTCTGGTGAACTAACAGTTTGCTATTGAAAATGACCATAGAAATCGTGGACTTTCCCATTAAAAATGGGTGATTTTCCATAGCTAAACCAACATAACTATGGAAAATCACCATGCTATTAATGGGAAAATGTATGGGAACATCCACTATTTCTATGGCCATTTTCAATAGCAAACTGTTAGTTTACCAGAGGGTACATTTCCATTCCCCCCAACTCGCTGCCATGCTACCACCGATGCCCCACCGCCGGCGATCAGCGTCCACACCCTGCCCTGGCGGTTCAACAGGGTGAACTTCAACGAGGCGCCTGGGGGTGAAGCCGAGGCTTGGGAAAGCCTGGAAAAATGCTGGGGGCACCGGTGAAAATGGGGTAAAACCCATCAAAAACCGGTGAAACATTGATTTTACCCATGAAAAAATGAACTATGCTGAGTTAATGTGAAACACAGTTAAAAATAAGGGTTTACCGGTTTACACATCAAAAAAACAGGCGTTCGATGTTTTGCAGTGTTTTGCCTCACATTCTGTGCTGATTTCACTTACGAGCACCTGAGTTTCCATGAGTTTCCTTCATATCACGCGCCAGAAACCGTGAAGATTCTAGGATTCCCGCGATGATCCCGGAGTGTCCCCGGGATTTTCACCAGCCCAGCTGGCATCAAGTCCCATTAAATCCCACTCCCATCATATATTTCATCACTAAATCCCATTAAAATTCACTCAAATCCCATTGAATTCCCTTCAAGTCCCATCAAATCCCAGCAAGTTCCATCAAAATCCGTTAAAACCCCATAGAAATCCCATAGAAATCCCGTGGAAATCCTATTAAATCCCATTAAAATCCCATTAAAATCCCCTAAAATCCATGAAACTTCCAGTAAATTACCATGAGTTCCATCCCACTTTCCCCACGGTTCCCACCTGTCCGCGCGTCCAGGTCGTGCACTTGTCGTTCCTCCAGCAGCTCGGGTCGCCCGAAGCCCACGGGGAAGCGCAGCGGACCCCATTTGTCGTGGCAGAGGTAGCCGGCCGTTTCCTGAAGAAGCGGATGGAGGATTCGTGTCATGGGATTTTCATGGGATTTTGATGGATTTTAGTGGATTTTAATGGGATTTAATATGATTTCTATGGAATTTTAATAGATTTCAAGGGAGTTAACTAGATTTCTATGGGATCTTAGTGGGATGTTACTGGATTTGATGGGCATTGAATGGGGGATTCATGGGAATTTAGTAGATGTGAATGCGATTTTGATAGGATTTGTTGGGATTTGATTTGATGGAGGATCAGTGGTATTTCATACAACAAGATTCTAATAGGATCTAATAGGGATCTACGAAAATAACATGGGGCTATATGGGCTGACTAAAGATATAATCACGATCTATATTCAGTATATATTATGCATTATTGTAATGATCTATGTAGTGGCAATCCCTTCTACATGATTTATAGTCCCCGCTATACCGTGGAGTTACAAAGAGGTAGTCGGCGGTTTGTAGCTTAAATGCCTCTGTAAAACATTGGAAAACCACTGTTTTTAATCAATATCCAGCATTGAAGGAGACATGAAGGTGTATACACTCAGTTCAGTCAGAACTGGTGAACCTTCTGATTGTCCGCATGAACTACTGTAATCGGATTCCTTGCTGGGAACTGGGTGATCAGATGCAGAAAGATTCTCCACGGAAGCCACGGCTTTCTGCCCAATGTGTGAAAGTCATCTGAGTCGCCAGGTGACCAGTTTGATTTTACACAAATGTTGCCTGCTTGAAACGCCCCATCTGCTTTCCTTGAAACATCATGAAACTTCAGTATCAAACGCTTCATAAATCTGGATGATGCCAATACAGATGTGCTCAACAAAGACAGGGAATCGACCAATCAAACCACCGAGATCACAATGATTACCGAATCCCACTCAGATCCCACAAAAATCCCGTCAAAATCCACTAGAATCCCTTGAATTGCCTACTAAAATCCCATGAAATACCAATGATTTTCGGGAAGATCTCTGACAATATGGGCATCCGCTTGACGCATTTCCCTTAGTTCGGTGAAGGCTCGTCCAGTTGCAACTGCGCTTCCATGATGCAAAGGGTAGAGCCTTGGCCCGCCACAAAGTCGACATGTTGGAGGTTGCCTGAAAAGGGGGTACCCCTCATCATCCATTTACCCTCTGGTAAACTAACATAGCTATGGAAAACCACCATTTTTAATGGGCAAATCAACTATAAATGGCCATGTTCAATAGCTATGTTAAATTACCAGAGGGCAAAGGAAGTCCATTATAACTCATCCATGGTACCCGCATTTTAGGAAACCCTCATTTGGAAATCTTTGGAACATCTCACCTAAACTGGGGGTATAAACCGCTCTATAAACTATATAAACCATGAACTCAGCAGTTATTGTAGTTATCACTGCCCATCTTAGCATTTTGAAGGTTCATATCACCATTGCTGATCACCCTAGATATTTCCCAAGTATAGCCAACAAACATACCCTCCCGTAATTGAATCTGGCTTTCTTAGAAATCAATAGAAATCACCTATTCTGTTCCATGAATATTCCATGTGTTCTCATCAAAAGATCAGGATTTTCCAGCCATCAAGCATGCTAAATTACCAACACACACAACTAGGGGGTATAAAGCCATCAATCTATAAATGATACATCAACCATAAACCTAGAATGTAGATAAATCTATAGATATTGATATCTATAGCTTGATGAATCTGTAAACAAGCTTAGACAAGGTGGTGCCCCTAAAAAATAGTTCAGTTATGTTCAGTTGGTTTGTTGTTTATGGATGTTTGTGGTAGATATATCCGGCTAGACAATGGGCTTTCTAAACCTACTTGCATATCCAATGATATAGCTGGGTAAATTATAATAATTCACTAATTTGAATTAAGGCCATTTGGGGATGATTCCCTTAATCCTAACCATATATTCCAGTGAGGTCGTAGTGAGGTCGTTATAATTTACCTAGATTTATACGCATCCGTTTCTAGATGGTTTGCCATTTTTTCCATGGTTCATCGATCCAGCTTAAGTAAACCAACTTACAACCTTATATTTCTATGGATAAGTCCCCATTGTTGCGGGTCAAAGCCCCATTCTTGATGTTTTTAAACATATATTTCCCCGAGTACAGTAGCCCCAAAAAAGATAGAATTGCATGTCCTATATAGATGATACATGACGATAAAGTATTTCTTCATCATGTCTTGGTTTCCAACAGTTCTATCCTTTTTGGGAGCTGCTATTGGGAATCCAACCAACAGAAGTGGGCAGGAAAACTGCTGCATCCAGGCCGCCATTCTTGCCCAGTCTACACTGCAGATCAGTGATGTGCAAAGCACGGCAGAACCGCACGATGGCGACCAAGACTTCGTTCTGTAGCAGTCCTTTCAGTCCTCAATGTCCAACCAAACCCGGAAAATGGGGAGATGAAGGTGGCAAAGATGGGATTTTTACAATGTGGGCCACCAAACGCTGTTGGTTGGTGAACAAAAAAAACATGAATAATATATAGTTATAAGCTATCAGTACGGCGGGCGCTTCTGCAGTCGCAGGAACCCCAAGCATGCGATTAGCAGGGAAAGGCATGGCAATCTTCCCACCTGTTACGTAGCCTGAAGTATAGATTCTCTCATCACTCCTACATTCTTCGGACAATTGGGTCAGGCGTGGCGGCTGTATTTGGGATTGTTTTAGTTGTGATGTTGAAAGCTTTCCTAATCAGTGTGGCGTAGCAAGCTGGTGTTTAGTCAACAGACTCAAGAACCGGACGTGGTTGTGCAGCCTTCACATCTTGGCCCTGGCCGGCCCTCCTCATTCCAAATAGGGTTTGGAAGTAACAACTGGGATTTAGACAAGACGTTGGGATTTAACCAATAAACGTAACATGTGGCTATACCCGGCAAAAAATGGGATTTGAACAGAAAAACATGGGAAACGCTAGCATATTCAACTGCGTTAATGACATTACTTTGAGTCATACCAATTCTGAGAATCATTGCAAAATCCTGGAAAACCCTCCTCTGCAACACAGAAATATGCAGAACTCATACTACCCTCCGGTGCCATCAAACATAGATAGCCCGGAAATTCCCGAAACTAAATGGAGGTTTGAATAGTAACAGTAATAATAATATCATCGAACGAAATTGGGGATTTTCAATTGCCATATTTGATTACCAGGGGCTAATCCCTAGATGTTCCAATGCTAGAGATGTTCCAGTAGTTCGATTACTATTCCGCAATTTTGTACATCCTGTTTCACGCACGATAACAACTCAAGACATCCTCACTTCCGTTTGACAAATACACATATTGTTTCATGTTTGATATGAGTTGTTTTTTGCGGAGTAAAGTTGATACATTCCCCAAATAATTTCTTTCGTTCAATCCCCATGCTTGTTGTTTCAGCCAGTTTGGTTCAATCCCTTCTGATCTGTGGCAAACCCAAAAGTACAACATCCCAAATTGTACCAGAAATGGCTATCCATCCTAACTATTGCAGGTTTATAAATAAGTATTACATGTTTGGTGGCGGTAACTGCTACTGTAATCCAAACGAAAAACACAACCCCCCATTCTTGATGCTTGTACAATAATTTATGGGTACATGCCCAATTATTGTTGATAAATTCTCAGTAACTCATTGATTTGCAACAGGGTCGGAGGGTTTTGGTTCCAACTGTCTCACCTCTTCTTGGACCAAACCCCATTTTGAGAACCACTCATAAAATCATATGTTGGTTTCCTAAAGGCTGGGGGTACCCTAAAATGGATGGTTTATAATGGAAAACACTATTAAAATAGATGATTTAGGGGTACCCCCATTTTAGGAAACCCCCATATGGATGGCTTATATATCCCATGGTATTCTTGTAAATCAGTATATCCCATTAATTACAGTAATCTCCATGATCAGATAAGCCCGTCACATGAACCTAGCAAAAATATCCCCATGAAATACTGACTAGTTGGTTGAACGCCTTTCCCGACTATGGGTTGTCATAATCCTGAATAGCCCATGTAGTACAACTTCCTATTTCATAAACTATCAACACTTTGGTATAACTTTCTTTAATAGTTCATATAGTACCCACTAACTATAAGTTGGTTATAAACCCATGAATTCCTCATTATTCCTGTGTATTTTATGGTTATTAATTAGCTATACGATGGTTATCTATGGGTTACAAATTTCCTACCACAGCTTATCTACTATGGTCATTGATATTAACCTCTCAACCAGGGTGTTTTAGTCACCAATACGAACCCATCATCTAATGTCACTAAGATTACCCTCTCGTCATTTAACATAGCTATGGAAAATGACCCATTTACAGATGCTTTCTGATGATTTGCCCATTAATTAAAAATGGCAGGTTTCCATTGCTATGTTAAATAACCAGAGGGTAATGTTGACTCAACCGAGCAAAAGAAACATTCAACTACCCTCTGGTAATTTAACATAGCTATTGAACATGGCCCATTTATAGTTTATTTTCCCACTAAAAATGGTGATTTTCCATAGCAAACTGTTAGTTTACCAGAGGGTAACCGTTCAACCCATCAGCTCCCTCCGCTCCTGCCACATCTTCCAGCTCAATTGGAACCACGGTGGAGGTGTTTTGATACGTCACCTGCAAGGCGCTGCGAGATGTCGGGATGTCCTGTGAAGTTTTTCGTCAGGGCAAGAGCGTAGAAACAACACACCTGTTGATATCATGGGTACTTGGAAATACAATTTGGGCATATAGAGGTATATTTGGGTAATATCCAGGAATTAGTATATATATTTATATATATTATATAATATCTAAAATTCTATATCCAAAATAAAACAAGAACCAAACCCTCCACGGATCTGTTGCACCAGGTCCATCCTTATCATCCCATCTCATCAGCTCATGGCTATTTTGATGGGGTTTCTTATCCAAACTTTCCATTCTTCCAGGATGGTCCAAAGTATCCAAGTTATGATAGTCGCACCGACATCCATGTAAATATGTCTATGAATATGTATATGATATATATATATATATATATCAAACTTATTCTTAACCCACATGATATCATCCAACAAACCACAGATACGAACTTGATTCCTATAGCATATAATCCATGGTTAGTTGGATGTACTTCATTTTGAACTGTTGCTCCATTGTTGGATGATTACCAAATACACGTTGTAGATTAGCATCGTCACCCCCCATATATAAATGTGTATATGTATATAAATATACACATGAATACACTCAAATAGAATCATCATCTACATCCCATCTGGTATATCATAATCGGTTCATATCATTTAAAGTTACTATGTTTGTAGAGTCTGTAGACATTATTTGGTATCGAAATCATCTACATCCCATCCCATCCCATCCATTCACATCCCTTCCGGCGCCCCTCACCTTCTCCCCTTCTCGCACTGCTGCAACGCTCAACACCTCCGCACCCGACGGCTGCGTAGTCGCCGCGGCGACTTCTTCGACGGCCACAAAGTGCGTTGGAACGCCCTTCACCTCAGCCGAAACGCCATGGGAAAGGCCATGGAGGGTGGGAAATGAGGAGTCTTATTGATGAAATTGGCAAAAATGTCCAATTTGACCATCAAAAATGGAATTTGACCATTATAAATGATGAACTGGAGGGAGTTCACCAACAAAAAGATGGATTTCATGATCACAGTAGGGGTTTGACCAAGATTTAAGCATGAACATGCATGAACACTGGGGGCTTCACCAGCAAAATTGGGGATTCAACATGATTTAGCAAACTGAAATGAGGATTAAGAATAAAACATGGTGTTTACAAACAAAATACCGTAGAGATTAAGAAATACCGTGCTATCATGTTAACGATTTATAGTCAACAAATAGAATGATTGGACATGCAAAATCATACAAACATATGGCAATAAAGTGTGAAGTCAGCCAACGGAAATGGGGATTTACAGTATCCATCAATATCCATCAACATAAAATGATTTTGCTTAATCAACAAACATTTTGAATTCAAATCAATTTGTGGGACTGAAGCAGGTACTATCAAACAAATATAAAAACAAAAGACACTAATTAACCTTATTTAATCAACAACGACTTGAGTTTGCTTGAATACCTTGGTATGCAAGTGACAAATATATGCTTTTTTGGCAAGACCACTATGCATGCAACTAAGTGAACATGTAGACGTGATGAATCGAAGTGAAAATTAATCGACAAGTTCAACTAAAAAAACTATGTTTAACATGGTTTCACGAATAGCAGTGGCTAAAATCTGGATTTCGTTTGGAAGAGGAAATTCGCTAGTCGTAGCAAATGCATGTTGACGTAGAAGGCAATGAAATGCATTGCGAACATCAATGAACACGATGGCCAGAGACACTTGTTTCGCCTGGACATAGCGAGCAAAGCTACGCAATTGAAGAGAAGCGAAAATGGTTTGTTGGCGCTTGAAGCCACCGAACTGTGTGGGCAACTTGTTGGTGGTGGCCCATGGTAGAAGGTGACGACGAATCAGGGCGTGATGCAACTTGCCCAGAGTGTCCAAGAGCATAATGCCCCTCATGCCACTAGCAGTTTTCGCACGGTGCTTTTTGGCGATGGAACAGATTAGACCACCTTTCCATTGCAAGGGTTCTGTGGAAAGAATCCAGATCTTGAAGAAAAGTTGGTGAGAGAGGTCCGAGTGGTGAATCATCATCTGTTGAAAGTGCTCTGCCTGGACTCCATCAAAGCCAGGGGCCTTGCCACGCTTGGCCAGTTTGGCTATAACATGGAAACAAACAAAACAATCATATTGGAGATACCTTACTTTGAAATGGCGATAGACAAGTATATTCGACTATAAAATCAACAGCCAAAGACGCATTCACGCATTCAGCCGATTGTCAAAGCAGCAATAACACGTTCGGCCACACAAATTACCTTATTGTGTAAACGATATCCCATCCCATGAGTAGTATAATGCTTTTCCAACCAACCAAAATCAACCAACAACCACCAAAACCATATGTGCATTGGCCTCAAACATCACTAAACCAAACAAGTCAAAAAAAAACTGCATACAATTCGACGTTGAGACGTATCGACCATTTTTGTAAACCATGTTCACCAACCATATTGTTGTGGATAATAATTTCCCTATTTTGAAAGATTTTTCCATATTGCTCTTGGTCATTTCCCCACAATATGCAGAACATAGGGACACCATGTGGCTTCCAAGTGGCTTCCAAGTGGCTTCCAAGTGGCTTCCAAAAGATATTCATTGCCCTCAAACATCATGGAGCCAAACAAGGCATTAAAGTCCAAAATTCAGGGTCCCATCTTTCTACAAGGTGAGGCCCCAGTTCTGTTTGTTGGTTTAGAAAAAACAATTTAGCCATTACGAGTAACAGTAATTAGTGTAGTTGTAAGCCAACTTAACTATCATCAATCAGCTCTAAATCCCGATGAAATCCCCATTTTTGTTGGAAGTTACCAGTGTCCCTCTATAGACTATAGGGACTATAGGGAGGCCTCACCTTGTACCACTTTTCTCACCAAAGTGGTCGCCAAGTGGCTCCCTGCACCGTAGACTCCTTGCCACGATGCGCCCGCAACCACTCCGCCAGGTCGCCCTTCGCCCCGGTCCACAGCAAGGGAGGCACAGCGTTGACCAAGGCGTCAACGGAGAGCAGGTGATCTGCCATTACCTTTTTGGCCGGCGAATTCATAGGAGATTTCACCAATGAAACATGGAGATTTCACCAGTCAAAATGGGGAATTCACCCAAACAGACTTGATTTTTAGTTGATTTATGATAGGTAAGTTTATGTTATGAACTGGGAAGTTGGTGGAGATGCTAATCACTTTTCCAAAATGGGAATTCGACCAACCAACGTTTGTTTAGACGAAATCAACAGTGTGGCGCTTTTGCGATTTAACCAATGTCACAACAAATGTTGAATTTCACCACAGTTCGGAACATGCATTTCATGACTTCCTCATCTACGAGTTGGTATCCTCCCAATTATATCTTGATAAATTTACCAAAAATAATACTTAGCCTGGTTCTGTTCACCAACTTAGCTATCGTGCCGTTGGTGGCACCACCTTGTATAAGCTTGTTTCCAATTTCCAACTATAGATATCTATAGATTTATCTATATTCTAGTTTTATATAGTTTTATGCTTGATATCTCATCATATATCTATATACTTTCATGGCTTTATACCCCCCAGGTCTAACCAACCTTCACCACCCGACCACCAACCCCTTCAACTCCCCAGCGGTCCCTTCCACCAGGCTGCCACACATCGTTCCACCTCCACGCTGGTCACATCACCCTCCGGCGGTAGGGGCCAGCTCCGCGGCACCCAGACGTCAGCGTCCAAGAACTGCGGCAGATGGGTCTTCAGTAAACGGAAGGAGTCGTGGATGGAGACCTGGGAGAGTGGAGAGACTTGTGGAATGGGGGTTGCTGGGATGATTTTCCTAATGGTTACCCTCTGGTAAATTAACATAGACCCTGGCAGATAGGGATTTGAAGATTAGTTTCCTCTAAAAATAGCTATTCTCAGGGTCTATGTTAATATACCAGAGGGTATTATAGGTCATTCAAGCACCAGTAAGGATTTCAAGGGGATTCCATGGAATTTGGGGAATTTTAAGAGGTTTTTAGATGTTTTTTCTATGTGGATTTTATTGGAATTTGCCTGGCAGTTTGTTGGGATTACTTCTGCAGGCCAGAGGTGACTTCGACGGGTATCACTGTATAACCATGATAACCATGGTTATAGCTGGAACTGCAGCAGCCCCCAAGTAAGGGGTGTGAATCATGGGAATTGACCAGAACAAAAACAATGGAGATATATCTGGATACATTGTTCTTCACTAAGCTGATATCAGGTCATTTTGGGGATAGTTTGAAAGGAAGATTGGAGGATGAAATGTGATGCAGGGTTTCAACTGGCTGAAATCATGCCGGAAATCGACAAAAATGGAAGAGTTTAACTATAATGGACTATATTATACACACATATAATATAATATAGTATAGTATGATATAAAATAAAATAATATAATATAATATAATATAATATAATATAATATAATATAGTATAGTATAATATAGTATAATATAATATAATATAATATAATGTAATGTAATATAGTATAATATAGTATAATATAATATAATATAATACAATATAATATAATATAATATAGTATGATATAATATAATATAATATGATATAATATAATATAATATAATATGATATAATATAATATAGTATAATATAATATAATATAGTATAATATAATGGAATATAATATAGTATAATATAATATAATATGATATAATATAATATAATGTAATGTAATGTAATATAATATACTATAATATAACATAATATATATTATATATACATATATTATACATATGTGTTAGATCTCCTTTACATGAAACATGTAAAAGCCCTGGTTGCCCAAAGAAAACAAAACCAGCAACTTCTATGGAGATGTGACCATCCCAAAATTCTCATGACAAAATCACCCATGTTGCTGGTACTCCTGAGAAAAATTGTCAGCTCGTTCTGGACAATATTGAAGTAAATCTCAAAGATGTTTTGTGATATTTTTTCAAAACGGCTTTCAAAACACCTTCGCATTAATCATAAAATCATGTCAACAAAACCACAAGGTAAATCATAAAACTCTATGTTCAAAAATCAATCATAGATGAAACCTGATTTATGCCCAGCCTTTCTACAAAACACACAAGTCGCTGTGTCGCTGGATGATGTTTTCGCTTGGGCTCCCAGCCTCCCGCACCGCCATTGCGAACGGGGTCCGTCGTTCAAAATTTGGGAAGGGATGAAGCTGTAAATCTGAAAGGCACGTTGTGGTTTCTTGTTGATGATGTTGATGCTTTAAGCAATAGACAATGGGGTATTTGGTGATGATCATGACGGATATGATGTTCCGATATTCGGCGTTTAATCGTGTTAAACTTTAAACCATGTAAAACGGACACCAGCTGATCAGTACAAGTCCAAAACGTGAATGTAATTTGCCAAATAGGTGACGTTTCTATATATGTCTTCAAATAGTTCTTGATGCCCATAGATTCGAGGAATGCCCGAGCACCACTTCAAGAAGATGTGACGCCTGTGCCCCTCGGCTTTGGCCACTCTGATTGAGCCATTCTTAATGGGGCTGAATTGTTTTCCAGAAGATCAGTTTCTACTATGATGTACATGTCCCTACCATGTGGGGCCCTCCAGTGATCTTATGTGTGTTGGTTTAGTTTCACTCAAAATAGTTGGATTCTACCATTTACATCCATTTGCCAAAGTTCACCTGGTTGTATTCATGAACCTGGATCAATGATCTCTGCCGCGAGCGGCTCAGCCAAAAGCTGCGCAACGAGTTCGCTCCATAATCCCTTCCCCCGTGAAGCGCCAGTAAAGACCATGGTGGATGCAGGGGAGAACACATATGACTGGGACCATAGAATAGGGGTGTTAAATATGAACGGAGGATGGGATTAAACTTCTTCCCCTCCTTTATGTCATCAGCTCCATGGCTGGCCGCTGGGAAACCCCCGTGGCCTAAATGGACATTTTTTGACGGGAGTATCATCGACCGTCCCTATTCAGGGATTTGTCACCAGTGAAGAGTAAGCCCTATGTGGGACTGTTACAAAATGGGGGGATACCGATACTCCTAAAATTATATTTTCACTGGGAACAAATTAGGGATTTAGCCACAATTTATGGCAATCTTATCAAGATCTTCAATAGGAACATATGGAAGATTTACAGGGGATGTCAATTCCCTCAGTGGCCGGTGGCCCTCAAGGGCGAATCCCGAGCCCTCCTACGGACGACCTCCGACATAGAAACCTCCATTGAATGTGGTGGACCTGTTCATTTTGCCACATCTAAGTCACAGATCCATTCAAGGCTGACCTCTCACCGCTACAATCATTCATCACCAACAAACAGCACCAAGCTGCATACAATCTACGCATTAACAGTATTATTGTTGTCATTATCAACATGATTCCGGAAACATTGGGATATATATATATATATGATATGATATGAACCAACAGAATTCGATTGGGCGTGATTGAAAATGGGGTTTTAACTAATCAAAGCTTGTGCTATTTTGACAGAATTAAATGGGATCTAGACCAGGGTAGCCTATGTCCAGACCCATGAAATTTGTGTTTTCTTTTGGTAAAATTTGCGGTTTGCCAGCTAGACTATGGGGTTGGCAATGCTGGCTGTAAGAGCAAATATCAAGGGGTACAACAAAGAACCAACGAAGCGGGTCTTGGTCTTCATGGGGATTCCAATGGTTCCCAGAATCATGGACTATGATGATCCCCAATATAGGAGTAAATGAAACCTACAATTAATATCAATCAATCATCAACCACCTGATTTAAAACGGCTCAAATGGCTGGTCATTGAGAAAGGATCAAAAACCATCCCAGAAACCGATCTTATAATCTCTGATAACTGTAGCTGGGACTTCCATTAGGAAAATCTGCACTGCAGCTACAGAGCATTCTTATATATAACTCTATGCATTTTATGCGCTCGCTGAAACTGAAGCTTGAGGCAATTCGCACAAATTCGAACAACATCCACCATGCACAACCCACATCAACAGTCCTGTCGCAAGGTCCTCACTACCATGGGGTGCCGGCAGGAAGTGAGGATGTTGCGGCAGGACTGTTGATGTGGGTTGTGCATGGTGGACGATCTTCAAGAGGCACACCTGGCACAGAATGGATACAGAATGGATACTGGATGGTTCCGACGTTCCGACGTGCAGAAGACTCAGTCGGTAATTGCCGTTTTCGCTCTGCTTGGGCCCTCTTCTTTTGCAACTTGCGGAGTCGCAAGGCTTTGCGATATTCTCTCTCTGCCAAACGTGCCTGCCTTTTTAGCGC
>BGPT01000650.1:23981-48468 GCA_003297045.1 Symbiodinium sp. clade C Y103
TTCCCATACCTCAGCCACTGCCTTTTGAAACAGTTCCCAAGTTTCTTGGAGATTCCCAGGGTGATACTGCCAAGACAAGCCAAGTATTTTTCGCTCCCGCGTCTGGCGAAAAGGCTCTAAAAGTCTGTGAAGCTGTCCCAGTCGCTCCACGCTGCGGACCCAGGGAGATGCCAATATAAATTTCTTGCCAAAGAAGAAACTGGCTCTTTGATTGACAGCAAAGCGGACTTTCAGGTCTGCAAGATCTCTTCCATGTTCCTGTGCAGAAGACTCAAGCGCCGCTTGCAAGCGCTGCTCGAANTTCCCATACCTCAGCCACTGCCTTTTGAAACAGTTCCCAAGTTTCTTGGAGATTCCCAGGGTGATACTGCCAAGACAAGCCAAGTATTTTTCGCTCCCGTGTCACACGAAAAGGCTCTAAAAGTCTGCGAAGCTGTCCCAGTCGCTCCACGCTGCGTACCCAGGGAGATGTCAATATAAATTTCTTGCCAAAGAAGAAACCGGCTCTTTGATTGACAGCAAAGCGGACTTTCAGGTCTGCAAGATCTCTTCCATGTTCCTGTGCAGAAGACTCAAGCGCCGCTTGCAAGCGCTGCTCGAANGGCTCTTTGATTGACAGCAAAGCGGACTTTCAGGTCTGCAAGATCTCTTCCATGTTCCTGTGCAGAAGACTCAAGCGCCGCTTGCAAGCGCTGCTCGAAGTTGCTAGGCAAGCCTCTGCCGTCATGCACCTTTTGCTTGACAGAAGTTAGAATCACCAGGTANAGAAGACTCAAGCGCCGCTTGCAAGCGCTGCTCGAAGTTGCTAGGCAAGCCTCTGCCGTCATGCACCTTTTGCTTGACAGAAGTTAGAATCACCAGGTACTCCAAAGCAGTTTGAAAATCCGTTTGTCGGGCAAAGAGTTCAATACAGTCAAAGCGAATTCGAGCTCCATAAGACTGACCCCGTCCGCTGTTGCTTTTGTTCAAGGTACCACATGCATTTTTTGGTCGTTTCTTGGACTCTTTCTTGTCTCGAATCTTGCGCTTTGTAGGTCGCTTGGTTGCAGGCATCTCATGCACTCCACCTTCGGCTCGGACGGCTGCAGAACTCTCACCTACATCCTGCTCGTCCTTGCTGCTCTGATGGCTCAGGGGGCAGCTTGCAGCAGGAGTCTGCAGGGCGGATTTCAATGGTGCTGTCGGTGTTTGGGATGGAGGCCCTGATGAAGCATCCNTGCTCTGATGGCTCAGGGGGCAGCTTGCAGCAGGAGTCTGCAGGGCGGATTTCAATGGTGCTGTCGGTGTTTGGGATGGAGGCCCTGATGAAGCATCCACCATCCATTTCTCCAAAATCAGCCGCTGCTTCTGCGAGAACTGTTGGGTAATCACATCATTCCGTGTATCTCTCGGCAACTGCCGCAGAAGATTGCGGATTCTGATCAACAGCTTGGTCTCCCGGGATTGCGGTGTTCGAGGTGCTGGTTTGCTGGCATGGCCTCGGTCCGTCGACTTGTTTCCTGATTTGGGAGGTGTCTGTTTGGACCCTGTATCCTTCCGTGAAGTGCGGGGGCCGTCTTTGGTGGAAGTTTTCTTCTTCCGCCCTGGGCCGTGTTCAGAAGTTTGGCCTTGGCCAGACTTCCTCAAAGCAAGGCCTTGATCATATTTCTTCCGAGCCTCTGGGTCAGCCAAGGTCTCAAGTGCCTCATAGACCAAATGGAAAGCCTCCTTGCTACCACCTTTGTCTGGATGAACTTGAAGCGCACGTTTTTTGAAGGCCAATTTGATCTCATCCAATGTGGCAGTCTGATTCACCAGCAAGGCATCATACAACGACTTTGGCGTCGTCATGACAGATCTCTCACCGTCTTATGCGGCCGTGAACATGGCTTCAATGAAAGCTCTAGGCCAAATCCAACAGTAAACGCAGCGGAAAGTTTAGAACAAATCTGGGCAGATTTCAGGCCATCTTGAAGGGGCGTCCCCAATATTCACCATCTGGGCAAATCAAGTAACTCACAAACCCACAAACCTGAAATATCATGCAATGTCATGGAATAAGCCAATTCAGATGTCCCCCCCTAGTAGCCATCATCTATGAGCGTTTCACCTCCACGAAAACTGGCCAACTCCAAGCCCCGTGCGCAGCAAGGGAGGTCCGATCTTCGGTCACCTGTTGAAGGAACCGGGATGGTGGAAAAAAATTGAAACACATATATGTACATGAACATTACGCAAATAAATGTGTACTTCCCTTCCAGTCAAAATCAAACACCCCCGATACAGCCCACAAACCGTGGTTTGGAAAGGGATTTTCATAGATTTGGGACAATCGAATGGGTTGGTTAATTTTTGGGGGATGAGATTACTGCGTAAATGTAGGCCCTAGCAACAAACCAAGAGAGAGGGAGGGGTCAAAAAAGAAACGTGTGGTGCAATGAACCGATGGCGCAAACATCCAAAAGAAACGCTCAAGCCGGTGGCTGATCTTATCATCATGGTTTGGGCTTTGACCTCCCAACAACCTCCAAAACGAATGACCCTTAAATCCATGAATGTGGATGTGTTGTACAGGATAAAAATCTACAGGAAAGTATAGTTTGTTCCACCACCTTTTGTGGGGGATTCCTGTAGATCTTCGTTTCGATTCTATTTTTGACCACGCCTTATGCCTCTCCTTAGCGATGGCGAATCTCTCGTCAACGCCGCTGAAGTCGTCAAAGTTGGAGGTGTCCAGGGGACCTTTGACCTGAGCTGTCGACAAACGTAGTTGAAACTATCTCCATTCAGGGTATGGTAACTATGGGTATGTCTGATTTCTTGAGGTCTAGTTTGTCTAGAAAAAATCTATATAAAAACAGTGGTTGTATGTATATACTATATATACATTCGGCACGGTCTGATCGTCTCAGTCATCTTGGCCGTGGATTGAAGACTTATCTCATGCCCCTGTGAAATATCTCCGCCGCCTCTTCGGCCCCCAAAAAAATAAATGGATCCCATATGAAACCAAGGTTTCTCTGGGGATAAAAAAATTGGGGAGTGACTGAATGCATTGTCCCTCGAACAAACGATGAATCACCCCCATGTGACTGATGGTCACCATGCCTAGTGCACATGTTTTTTTTCTTTCTTCGAATAATAAGTATTGGTATCACCATGTGCTATGTGAGCCAACCTTAGCCACACGATTCATATGGACACCATTCCTATATGTTGATTCAGCATGGTCACTGTACTTCCCATGAATTTATAGATATATGATATATGGTCATTGGGACCCGCGCCCTTCTGGCGCACCTGCTCCATCTCCCATCCCCTCCCAACTAAACACACCTTACAACTTGACCAGACGCGCAGCAGCTGGGTGCTCCCCACCACGGGCTTGATGGGCGGCGACATCTGCCGAAGCTTCTTGAAATCCAAGCCCTGAAAGAAGGGATGCACCCGGATTTGCTCCGCAGTAAGGCGATCCTGGCGGGAGATGAAGATTTGTTCAAGGCCAGAATGACGAATCCAAAATCCTGGTGAGTCACGGTGAGTCAACCATCTTCGAAAGATTTTTCAAAAATATTGTTTGTTAACATATTTATCACCTGAGGTTCGGTTCTTCCATGTTCTTCCAATAATTTCCATGATGAGCTCAAATTCAGCAACCGCCTCAGGGTCACAAATGAGCCCCTTCAGCAAATCTCGAGCCTGGATCTTGGGAAACATGGGCTGCGATGCGGTCATCTTCATGGGAAGAACTTGGATTTGTTTTGGGAATTGACCAACATCAATGGTGGTTAGAACCAGCCATGATGGAGATAGAGAACTGGCCATTCTATGCCATGCGGCTGTTCTTCTCGATCAACCATGTGATTTTATGGCTGGGATGATTTGTGGGTCATCCTTCGGCAATGCAGTTCGGGTCCTATGGATCACAACATGTTTCAGGTGCCGAATGGTGTCACAAAATGGCAGACACCATAGCCTTAGAAAAATGCCCTGAGAATCAGCCACATGAGGAAAGTAGTCACCAAGCTGGAGGGATGGAACCAGCCTGATTCAATCATTTTTCAAGTTTGTCATGAAGATACTCAAAGGCAATGCTTGGCATCTCCGAAATGGCACACGTTTTCGGATGGAATGGCCCACTTTTCTGGGGTCTTCGTATGCAGACAGCACCTTGGTCTCTGTTTATATATGTGATATTATACATATAGATACATATAGAGTATCGGTTAGTACCTCAAAAGATGATGATTTGGGAGAAAATGCAATGATGCTTGACCACCATGGCTGCAAGCAAAGGTGTGTGTGGGTGTGTGTGCCAAGCCTTAGGCATGTGATGTCCATTAACAGGCCATTCACAGGTGCTAAACGAATCGCAAAATCAAGTGGAATCCATGATCAAACAATGTTTGACAGCCCCTTTGGTTGCTTCAATCATGTTCAAAAACAATCACAAATCCAACAAAGCGACCATGAATAATATGAATATCCGGTTGTTCAAAAAAAAAGTTTGAAAAAATCATCGAAAATCCTAAACCTCCAACCCACTTCCAACCAGACCAGGCCTGTTCCCCAACATTTGGATCGGGAGGCATCTTAAACCACCTTCGCCAATGCATCACCCGTGCAGACGTCACCTCAGCTGCAAACCCATCTCTGTCAATGCTGTGGGAATGGATCAAAATACCCAACAATCGCACGGTTTTCCTACAAATTTCTACGATATTGCGAGTTCACACTTCATCTCCAACCCCAGGGGGCTTCCATTCCGCGACAACTACCCGCTTAGGCTGGCGCGGATGGATCATGACGTTCGTCGCTGAAGGGCGGACCGCCAAACAGCATCTGGCAGCGGGAGCAGAACCTGCCTGTAATGAAACCTGGCAATGGGAAATCATCATTTTTGACTTGAAATATACCCTCTGGTTACTTAACATAGCCATGGAAAACCACCATGTTTAATAGGTAAATCACCAGAAATCATCTATAAATGAGCCATTTTCCATGGCTATGTTAAATAACCACAGGGTATTATGGGAAACAAAGGGAAAATCGCCGCCCTACAAATCAAGGGTGTCGCTTGCCAGGTTGGGTTACTGGAGGGTAACCAACAACACCTGAACCCATGGTTTGCTGATGTGGAAACTATGGGATATCACCGCCGGGTTTGTTGATGACGGCCTCGAACATGATGATCCCCACAGACCACATGTCGCACTCCTTGCCATAGGGAGCTTTTCGATAGACCTGCCGATGCGGCAGCTGGGAACCTCTTCTTGATGATTCGGCCAGTGGATTGTCTTGGGGGAACCAAAAGCATCCCTGGTTTTCACATGTCTGTGTACATTGAAACAATCATCGTGGCTGGGTCAAAGTTACGCGGCGAATTGGCCCCAGGATTGCGCAACCCATGGCGCATCGGCCTCCGGCCCCATATAGTCAGGCCTGGCTAGTTCTCAGATGGCTTCTTTGGATTTTTGTGGCTGAAAACCGTTGAAGTGCTATCACATCCTGAATCTTTAAGGCCGAAGATTTTGCATAGGACTTGTGTTGCTAAAAAGCAAGAAAAGCATATAAAAACCATGCATTTCATGGCTACCACCCTCCTTGAGTTTTTGCAGGCCGCAGTCTGCAGGGATTCATCCTGTCACCCAAAACTCGCCAGCGGTTCGTTCCCACCTCAGAGATGGTGAACCAACAGTTCAGCAACTGGGAGAACTACACCCCCGTAGCCCTGAAGATGGTGAATCAAACATAGAACATGGGTGAACAAACAACGTAAACCTTAGACAGTTAAACCTAGCAACATGGTTCCAAGGTTCAAGAGTTGAGATAACCGGTTTAACCCTTCTTCATTGACAATCATAACCAGTAGGTAATGTTCATGAAGAGAACTGGCACTTCAAGAGGTGAAAAATTCCGGAATGCGTGGTCTCCGAACTCGACCTCAAACGGACCCAACAAGTTCCTATTTGGTCATAATATCACCCTGGGAATTAAGTGGCCAACACGGACTCCCTTTTTTTTAGATGAAGTTACAAGGGGGATGTCATGAATATGGGTAGAATAAGAACAAATCCCTACCCAAAGTGCGAAGTCCGAGCCCCGGAACCACAGATTGCATCTTCTCTCGGGGCGGATGTCGGGCGCGAAAGCTCGATGGACCTTTGAAGGGGTACCCACTGAAAAAAAAATGGATGGGCCGGAGAAATCTGTAGGAAACAATGGCTGTTTTTTGAACTCCAAAACACTTAAATGGGTTGATTTACTGCAGATGTTCCCGAAAAAAAGAGAAAAACTACTTCTGAGTCTGAAATCTCGGATGAGAAGAAAAAAACATGCTTAGCTGGATATTGTATTCAACGGTTTACCCACCCACTCAAGATTTAGTTTATTCAGGTCAGGACGTACATAGCAGGGTTTTGTCAGTCACCACCGGCCACCGGGAGCATCATACTTGGTATGGTTTGGCCCCAACATTCACCCCTAGTTTGCCTGCTACAAGGGGACCAAGGTTTACCCAGCGATCGAAACCAATACCTCGGGATATGTACGAAATATGTTACATTTATTGTGAATGTTCACAAATTGAATAAATTCAACACAATTTGACAATGTAGTATGTGTATGTGTGTTCAAGATTAATAATAACCTCTTAATAAATCTGGCACAAATCAGTATAGAACTTGACCTGGCAACAGACAATCACCCAATGGCAGGGAGTTTCCAGCCTGCCATACAGGAATCCAGAGAGTATACTGTGTTCCCATCAAAAGTCCCAATTGTGATCCCAATTACAGTATATCAATCAACCCCATGTCAATCCCAATGTTCCCAATGTATTTTCGCTCATGGGGTCCCAAAAAAACATCGAACACATTCCCTTCATCGATTCACCAAATAAATGGTGGATTTGCCAGTGGGATAATAAGCCAAATCACCGACTAAACAAACCCCAGGTATCCCAATTAATCACCATTAATCACCATTAATCACCATTAATCACCATTAATCACCATTAACCCCTTTCAAAATCCCAATGAATCCCAATGATATCCCAACTCCCTTCATGGTTCCAGTCAGTTTCCCCAGATCGATTTACTGCCTTCACTCGGCTCCCCCACCGCTGACCGGATCGGGCGTCACGGCCGTGTCACCTCAGCTACTACCGGGGCAAAGCAACTCCCAAGGTAGAAAAAGGAAGAGTAATCTACCCACTGCAATAGTAGGGTTTTGAATGTTCATAGATTTTATAGTTTCCCCCTGAACGAATTCAATGAGTCATAGACTACCCACAAAGAAAAGGAGGAACTGTGAGAAAAAAGAATAGGAACATGATGTAGCTAGTCATTGTAGGTATGCCATACGGGTCTCATGGGTCTCATGTCAAACCCCGACCCACGGATGGGCGCCTCCAGCTGCCGGCTCCGGCTGCTGATACTTGCAAAGGCCAAAGTCCTGGGAGGATTCGAGGCTGCCTCCCCCAGTGATGTCATCAACAACTCCCACCCCCCGTTCGTATTAAACACCCCCAGAAACTATGATCCCAAATGATCTTAAAGATGTGGTTGCATCCCCTACTAAACCATGGTTTCATGGTTTCTAGGAGGTGTTTGATATTGGGGAAAGGAATTACTAAAATATGAACCCCAATGATGGACAGCCCAGGGTGGTTTATTGCTCTGGGGTCGACTTTACGCAACTTTGCTGGAGGAATAAAATAGACTCATGCAATATTGTATCATGAAATCGGCAATTTTCAAAACGGAAGTCAAATAGACCTTCTTGACAGTACACACTTGTTGCAACTCATGAGGATGTCCACTAATTCTTCCTTGATAGGAATCCAATGGAAATCATGGATGTGGGGCTCCCCAACTCTCAACAGCCAAAAAAACATCCGCTGTCCGCGGCGATTTTTTCGCTTTGTCTTGAGTGCATTTCCCGGTGTTGCTGGTTGTATCACCCAGCGCTGGGAAAAATCTCAATACTGAGCACCCCGGCCAGCAAGTGAATATGGCCTGGCTCCAGCTGTGATGATTTCAATCACCATCTTTACCATTGGCATGCTCACCCAACCAACCTTCAAAACAGCAACCAGAAGCATCCACACGTTTATACCAACTGCTGCAGCTGTCAAATATAATTACAAGACATGTCAAACAAATCCAGAGATGATCGTTGGGCATGGATCTTAACTATGAACAAAATTGTTGGGCACAACTGGCATTGTCAATTCAAAAAAAATGACAATAAATGGAACGCACAAAGTGGTGTTTGATGCCGTTTTTGCTTGATCTTAACCGTCTTGAGTCATGACCTTCCTTTCTGTCAGGGCTGGGGCGGCTGACCGTCGATGTCAAAGACGATGTTGTCAGGTTTGATGTCCCGATGGATATAGTGCAGATTGGTGTGGATGTAGTCGATGGCCTGTCAGCCGCCAAAAGGCTGCCAAACCCCAAAAAAATCGCCAAAGCTGGGAATTTCAACCAGAAAACTGGGAGATATTGCCTCTGATTTCAGAAAAATTGAAAACACAAGGTGGCTTTGCCCCGACGAAAACAAAAAAAAGGTAGTGTTTCATTGATTTCACTCTTCTCCTTTCATCTCCAAAAACAATTCCCGTGGCTGAAAATCCCAGAATGGAGTAAACCCATGTCATACAAAGATTTTAAACCTCAGGATCCCCATTTCTTAACGGCCACGCAATCATTTTTTGTTTCAAACAAATCCGTATGCAGATACATATCACATATACATATGAAATATACCATGATTCCTTGATTAAATCCTTCAAAATCCAATCTTGATGGCTAAATTCATGTGCTTGTCCATTTTTCATGCTTAAGGCCATGTGGTTTTTGCCATTGTTCATTGGCTAAATCCCTCATGTTGATGAGATGTTTCTGCTCCTCGACCAGCTCGGCGATGTAGAACCGCGTTTCCTCCTCATTGAAGGTGTCCTGTCATTCCCCACGAATTACGCACGTGGAACAGCTGAAACTTGCATTTTTGGGTGCCCGAACCTGACCTTTTTTTGGCTCAGAACAGCCCCATATATTTCAGATTCTTTCAGCCTATGTCGGCCAGCGAGAAAACAGAAAACCCTGTCCTTCCGCATGAGATGCGTCATCAAATCGCCGCCGGGGAGGTAACTGCAGCAAGGACTGCAGGGAGTGGTAGAACCATCCAATTCCTTTTAAATGGTCGGACATGTTTTTTAAAACGGGGTTTTAGTCCCGGTGCTTTCACATCAGCAAATTTCGCAGTGAATGCCAGTGCAGACACCCACAACTCACCTCCAATTGGCCATTATCATTTCAGGGATGCTTCCTGGGCTCCCCTGAGCGTTGCCAGGAGTCCCTACTCCATGACCATGTAGAGGTACGTGTCATCCTGGAAGGTCGCATGTAAGCCGATGACCCAGTCATCCTGCGCTGCAGAAGTGTGGGTTTTGCACTAGAAAGAGAGCAAAACTACCAGTTTTGCTCTACAAAAAGGTTAGGTGAACACGGAATCTAGTAGATTCGAATGTTGGAGCACCAAAAGGTGGGATAGAAGTCACAAACATCAGAATGCCGCTTTGAGAGAATGGACTAGTTGCAGGCCCTAGAAATGATGAGGGATCTCTTCTTGCTGAATTTAGGGCCCTTCTTTCGATGTCTCACACTGTGCGGAAGTCGTTGGCGGTCAGGATATGAGTATTGCTCAAAATTGGGTACCCTCCAAACGCGAAAACTGATTGGTGATACCTTTTGAAAAAAATACACGTGATTGCACTTTATCGGACAGCAGAAGGGCTGTAGAAACGACCTTTCCCACCCAGCCCTGAACAAATTCAGTCAAAGGGGATCATCATCCCCATTTCCAAGGTGAAAAAATATAAATGTTGTAAAGTCTAAAGCTAACAATGAGATCATGGGTCATATCCCATGATATCTCATGATATCCCCATATATCCCACTATTTCCCAGACCATTTCCCATACTTGGGCCCGCCTTGGCCACGCTCAGGGCGTCCTTCTCAGCATTCACATGGTGCACCTCGAAGATCAAAGGTCAACCAGGGGTTTGTTCCTGTAAGGACCGTAGTGAATCCCATCCCCCTAAACCAGCAGAGTCACCATGGTTTCTGGAAGGTGGATTTATACGTCTGTGAAAGAACCACACAATGGGGCTGTTTCATATGAACGGGATGGGAGTAGTCTTAGATAGCCTGCATTTTTTGCTTCTAGCTGGTTGGTGTATCTGTTTTTGGCGATTCTGCGGCTCTGCCTGTTGAACGCAACGCTCAGGTCAGAGAAGTTGGTTAGTTTATATACCCTCAAACTGGTAACAGATTAAGGTGTGCTGAACCCTTCACCAAGACTTTACCCAGCAACTGCCAACTTGTTGTGCTTGGGATGTTTGGAATCTGTCCCACCAAAGTTCTGGAAATTCCAAGTTCATCCTCCTCAATCCCCCAATTTCCTCAGTCATCGACCCTCATCCACCATCCAGTTGCTGAGCCCCATCTCCAAGCCATTCCCTTCCTATCCCCATCTCTGCTCGCACAGCTCTGCGCCGCCTGGTTTTTGAAGACCATTTCCTTTTTGCTCATTTGCTTCATGGCTCGAATCTGCCCTGTCCCCTGGCGGGATGAAAGCTTTTGAAAAGCACAGTTTAACTGTTTTGTGTGACTTTCTACCTGCTGGAACTGCCAAGAATCTCCGGATCCACCTCAAACAATCATCTTTTGTGCTGACTTGCTCTGCCTTGGTGGTCCCCTTCGGGCGACGCCGGGTCCCACCCCGCGCCTTGTGGCGACAAAGTCTCACGATGCCAAAGGCTCCCGTGCCGATCACCTCGGGGCAGGTGACGAAAAACATGACTTACACGACCCGAGATCGAGGAAAACTGATATGGTACAAGTAGATGTAGAAGTAAATTAAGTAGATGTAAGATGAAGTAGTAAGAATAGATTCACAAAATGATCGTCTTAAGCCAGAAAAATGCGTGAGATCGTCAATGGCCAAAGATTGGAGGCCCCATCCCCCATTCCCCCATAGCTTGAGACAAAGCCTCTTAAACCCCTTGGTACACCTGGCAATTTGATAGATCCAATCCCCCAGTTGCTGGCCTTAAGCAGCTCGAAGTCGCTGATGGTGATCTCTTTTCGGCTATCTCTCCAGTAGGCATCCTGGCGCTTCATCCCACAAAGGAGTCCCTGCGACCCCTGAAGTTATCACTGTTTCTGAACGGGTTGCAATTGTGCTTGCTCACCAGTTGCTGTAGAATTCTGGGAAGATCCTGGACACGGCGAATCTTAGCCTGAGTATGAATTGAACCTATCATGTATGGCAAAGAATTGAACCATCTACCTGTACTCTCCCAACTGACCTTTACCCAGCTGAGGGACTCAACACTCCCCCGCTGTGTCGCTGCTTGCGTGTGCCTGCTGGGCGGCGTAATTCTTCTTGATGACCTCCTGCTGTTCTTCAGGAATGTCCTGGCAGTTCCAATCAATGGCTGTTTTGGAGGGAACCTGGGTAACCCGGGTAGCCCACCGTGAATTGATAAGTCAGGGATCATCAACCCGGGGTTGACACGATGGCAAGACTAGCAGTGCGCCTTGCGTGATTCATGATTGTTAGCAACCACTTGCAAACCCTATGCACCCAGGTAGTATCACCCGACATTGCAATCAACCAGCAGGGATGTTGGGCTTTGCTGACACATAACACAGGCCATAAAGGATGTCACATATTTGGACGGGGGCCCAAGTCACCCACACAGTACCTATTGAGCCAACCTCATGGGACATTCGAAGTGAATCCACGTAATGTGTTATCGATGTTTGAATATGTGCCGAATTTTTATGTATCCCCACTTCTTATTGGCTCTCCTATCACCACAATTCACCACATGTGTTAACGATAACGCCACAGTCCCCATCGGCCCCTCCTGGGATCGAAGTTGATCGCTCAACTTTTGCGACTCGGTTCGTCTCTCCTGCGGATCCGTGATGACCTATATGTGCTGTGCAAGTTTGGAAACGAAAATCAAAGCATGGGGAATATGGCCATGGCTCAAAGATGATGGTCCATTAGTGGACCCACAACAATCAATTATTGAGCCATGGCAAAGGTTCTGCCAACAAAACGGGAATTGTAGTGATATGTCCCAAACTTGGGAGGTTTGATACGGAGAAATGAGCAACCAATCTTTAAAAAATAAACATCCCATGACCCAAGCATTGATTGTGCTTGAGTCTTCATCATTGTGCGTCCATTGCCTGGCCTCCGGGAATGTCCTGGCTATGGAAAACCCCTCTCAGACATGACTTTTCATGGGAATATTGAAGGAAATCATCAACCTCTGGTGGAGGATTCTCTGCCAGGCCATCTTTTGAGCATCAATTCTTGGAAGATCTTCGGTAAGTTCCCATGGTTTTGGGAAGCCTGGGAATCAAAGAGATGATGTTCCGTCCCAGTCTTGATGGCCAAGTTGTTGTATCTTCAAGAAACGTCATATCTGTCAGATATGATGATTCTTGATTGAATCCACAAGTTATCTTTAAGTCCTGCTTTCTGTTGATTATGTCCCTATTCTTGTCGATAAAGACCCCCCTTATCTGTTGGTCACATCCCCAAGGTTGTATTGAACCCCCCCTTTTGCTGGTTGAATCACGGTAAATGCCTTAAATTTCACATGGATCCAAACAAGAGCCATAATCTCTGTCATATATCTGGTACTGAAATCATCTTTGAAAAAACGAGTCTTTTCCGGTTCCATTGATCGTTTAAAATCTGAGCGTGCAAAGCACCATCTTCAAGTTCACCGGACCCATGAAGTCACAGCCCGTGCCGCTCCCGGTAGTTATTGAAACGTTTGTCCTCAGCGAAACATGCGTGTCCCACCGGCAGAGTCACCGGAAATAGCGACGCGCTGAAATTGCCTACACCATTTTTTTCTGGGTGAAATCTCTATTTCGATTGGTTTATTGCTTTTTTCCCTGTGGGAGTCGGTACAGTCCTCATATTTTTGCTGGTCAAATGTCCTACCATTGCTTGTCGCACCCTCACATTCTTGTTTCTCATCCACTTTTTTGATGACTGCATCCCTCTCGGTGGTGGTTAAAACTCCCAGGTTGGTCATTTACCCTGCAGAATCCATCATGTCCAACTCCTTCTCTGGCTGGCAGTATACCCCCAGTTGTTTCCATTGTAGAAAGTGGTGATGGACCATCAAATCTGCAGGGTGTTCCCATCATTTTCAGACAAACCTTGCTGCTTTCCCTGGGTGCCCTGACTTTGTGGCTTTCAATGGACTTCTTAAAAGCATTAAGCCTTTGGAGATCGCAGGCGAACATCAGTTGGTCATTCTAAGATCATCAGCCCGGAGGGATCATCAGATTCGGAGATTCTGGTGGTTTAGGTCCTAACACCATGGAGATTCTGATCGATTCGGGTGATTCATCCTGTCTTGACCGTATGAAATTCATCTACGGTGGCCCATGGACCTATTTTCGGTCAGGATCGATTGCCAGAGGGCAATGAAGGAACCAACAGGAAGCGTTTCACATCAGGGTTCCTTGCCTTTTCTATATCTACTACCCTCCGCCATGGCTGGGAACTGTTTCATACCTGTTGATGTTTGATGGGAAACTCATCTATGAATGATGGTTTTTCCATTGCCATGTTTGATTACCAGAGGATTTATACCTATTGTTCCTGTATCAATATCACCTTTGGGAGTGATGGCCATGTCATGCCACTCCTGTCGTTTCCTCTTCCCGACCTAGGACCAGTGGTTTACAAACCTCAAGAAAGCTACAATAAAGGTCAACCCCGGACTACCCCAATTAAGGAATTGCTTTTCAAACTTCAAACCTGGATTGATATTGATGTGGTAAACTCAACAATAACCCAACAGGGGTTTATGATTGGGTATACCTGTAACAATGGGATGATGTCTTAGATGACCTCCAGCCATGGTTGGTGAATGGATGGTTTATGGCATTTGGTTTAGCACACTACTGGAAAGTAGATGTGATGTTTGCATTTATTGGCAGTTTGCCAGCCACAAAGAAGGAATTCACCAACCAATACATCGGGATATAACTGGATATTCAACAATGAAACTGGTTACATACCACTATTTCCCATTTCTGATTGACATACATATGTATATATATACTATATTCTATTTCATCATATTATGTTTTATTATATGTTACATATGACCTGGTGATCTGGTATTCATTTTATTTTGTGGGTTTACCATGAGAAGATTCCTATCAGTTGGATGCCGCTGCTCCCACCGGGGCCCGGCCTAACATTGGCTCCGCCCGCCTGACCAGAGCGGGGTGTCTTTCCAGGGCCCGAACGACCACGTAGAATGGTAAAGGACCATTCATACCATAGGATTGGTGGGATTTTTTACAGAAAATTCCCAATTTGGGGCAAACAGAAATTGAACTTTCCAGTTATATAAAGTCCAACCAATCCAATGAACAATATTCAGCTGCAGCCTTGATTGCTAATCAGCAATTCACACGGATGTCACCCATGGAACCAGCTTGGGTATGCCCTGCTCAGAGTTGGTGACCCAAAAAGCAAGATAAAGCAACGGATTCCCTTTGGGCTGGGCCCTAGTGAGCGTCAGTTCATCGGTGGCAAAGGGAATTCCATCGAGGAAACACCCAAGAGTCAGTTTCTGCTCCATTGCCACATTCAATTGCACTGCCAAAGAGTACCCAGCAAAAATCAAGGGAATGATGATTCCGATGTTTTCTCTCCGGCAATTTAACGTAGCAACGGTGACTCCCCGATTCAGTAGATGATCTTCCTACTAGAGCTACTAGAAAACATCGATTTCCGAGCCATGCTTAACTACACTGGAGGGTAAGGAAGGAGTTGACCACCCATTCACCAACCTAGACCCTAGCTGACCAACTTCTGGGTACAAAAATGTTCAAACACCAAAATTAATGGTCTGATCCCAAGAATGACAGCCCATTTGTGGGTCCAGACAGGCACCCCAAATGACAATTCACTGATGAAACTGCCCTGGAGATTTGTTGGCACCTGCGCCTGTGCAACTGGCGGCGCCCCCTCGGTTGCTTTTGCAATGCGAATCTCAACCGGAAACCATCGAAAATCCATGGTGGTGTTGAATTTTTCTTGGGGGAAACAAAAACAACAAGTCTTGAGGTAAACCCCTATTTTTATGGAACCACATATTGAATTTAAGTGATGTTGAACAGTTGTTCAATGACTGTATCTCTTTCCTACAGACGCTTCATCGAGGTCACCTGGAGTGGAATTGCACCGGAGGGATTTTCCAAGGCGTGTGACTGTAATCGTTGGATACCCTCGGCTAGTCAAGCATGCTAAATCCTGGAAAATCCCCATCTAGTTCCATGATTTTCCCAGCTCTCAACCTCCATTTTTGGAGGATGCCCTAGCTAGCCGTTTATGATTCCCAGAGGCTATCGCTTGGAAGGACTTTGAACTGACTTCAATGAGGAGAAATCTGGAGCGGAAAACCTGGATCAATGGCCTTTTCTTGAGCTAGGAGATACCATTCAATGGTTCGAACATGGAACGTGTTTTTTTTGTTTCAAGGGCCTGTCCATATTTCACTCATCGCTTCATTTTCACCACAACCAAGTCCCGACCTTGTTCTGGGCACCCCACTTGCATCCCCCACTGCTGGGGGGTGCGCAGCAGGCCTGCAGTCACCCCTAAATCCACCATTTAGTTCGATGATTTTCCCATTAAAGCACCAGCTACAGTGGATGTCCAGTTACCACGATTACCGGAGGGTACTCTCCAGTCAGCAATCATGGCCATGCAAAAAAGCTGCATTTGCGAATGATCAAAATGAACTCCACACTTTTCCTCATGAAACCCACCCCTCCTGGCTCACACAGGCGAGCGATAGGATCTCGCGTCCAAAAATTGGCCCAAAGAGAGGCAGCGGATCCAGTGGTTTGGGGCTTGGGATGTCTATACCCCCACTACCTGCTGGTGAACAACAACAAAAACCGGAATGGATGGAGAATCTCAGCTCTTAAAACTCTTAAATAGGTAAAGGATGGCAGAGGATCTACAAGTAGAGGATTTTGAAGTGCTAAATTGATTTACCATGGGGTAGCAGAGCAGCAGGGCCCCGGTCCCCCGTGATGGTCCTTGCTAACATCCCAACTCTATGGGAAAACCATGCGAAAATGCAGGAAAACTATGGGAGAATCATGGAAAATAGATGGATGTCAACCCTGGAGTAAGAAACCCCTGGGCGGTTCAATTGGGGTGCATTTTTTGCAGTAGAAAATTATTTCTTTGGGATTCTTTGGGTGGGCCAACCCCCCAAATTAATCAACCAAAATTTGTTCATCCAAGCTTGACACTACCAAAATTGGGTACCCAAAAAGGGGACGGTTTTTTGATCTCTCCCAAACCTATCTGAATTTTGGTCCCATAAAAGCAATGCCTGGATGGATTACTTGAGAAGAATGCTGCCTCTCAAACCGAGCCGTTGGCCGGTCACCTGAATTGCCAACAGATTCCTGCGATTGTTGCTAAATCCTTGTCATGATCGGTCCTAAGTTGTCGCGAATCTCCTCCATCTATAGCCACACCATGTTCCCAAAAAGAGTGGCACCTAGACATCCAGCCGCATCTTTTTTTTGACTCCCAGTCGCCACGCATCAGACATGTTGCAGTTGCTCAGTTCGATGCTGGCGGATTCGATGCTGGGAAGCTTTGGGAGTTTCATGGTGGGTTGATGGTTGATGGCTCGGCACCTGGTATTCCTGGTATTCATTGAACAAGTCTCCTGTGCGGCAACCATGAAATTGCAATGCGGCAGCCATGACCTTGGGACTGTTTGCCTCTGCTTGTCTGCCACTTGTCTGCAGCGTCGCACTACCCGAGCCAGGGGAGCTCAGCCAATGTTCAGACGAAACATGTCGTTGTGGCAGTAGTAATTCCTCGGCAAAGGAAAAAACTGCACTCAACAGGAAGAAAAGTCCTTTGGGTTTGTCAAAAAAATGGTGCTACCATATGACAAACCGTCACTTCCATATGGTACCGAATTTTCTAAACTGATGTCATTGGGTTTGATAATGGGAAAATTTACAGGAAACCCCTATATTTCATGGGAAAATCCATGGTTTCCTGTAGATTTTCCCTTAAACCAATCCATTGATGATGACGAACCATCAAAATGGGGGGAAAAAAAATGTTGGAGTCTGGGCTGACAGGCCCGGTGGGACCCTTCAGCAGCTGAAAGACTTGGGCAAACCTGGCGCGAACGAGGGGCGAACTAGGCCATGAAGCGGATCATATCGGATAGGGATGGTCGAAATATGTTGAAATATATGAAGTACCCTCTGGTAAACTAACATAGCTATTGAAAATGGCCATTTATAGTTGATTTTCCCATGAAAAATGGTGATTTTCCAAAGTTATGTTAGTTTACCAGAGGGTACTATGAAGTACTATGAAGTCATGTTGAAATCCAACCCAATTCCGGGTCATTGGAGACGCTTCATGGTCTGGGATTTCCCCACAGGAACAAGAAATTGGATGGTGAAGAGCCAGAACAGACCAGCCATTGGCCCTCTGAAATTTGGTACCCCATATCCATGGCGACCTGTATCTGTTGTGCATTAATTCTTGGTTTGAAATGAGCTAAGGTGCAAGCACACCAAGCTCCAAGGAAACGCGAGGAAGCAATGTGTCATGAGTCTGAGTCTACCCCAAGGCGCTGCAGGCAGACCCAACTGAGTCCCGAACTTCAAGGGATTGGCATTGTCATCGACCAAGAGGTTGCCCGTGATGAAAATCACTATGCCTCAGCCGACTCACCAAATGGCGTGAACTCTAGGGACCGGTGCTGAGGAGCAGAAGCCTCCGAATTCTGAAATTCTGGCTGATGTCTTTTGCCCCCCTCTGTATTCTGAAATTCTGAAATTCTGAAATTCTGGATTTCCTGGATTCTATCTGTGAAGCTTAAAGTTGACTGCAAATGCTGAATGGCTATTGACACTAGTACTTTTCCCAACTAGAGTAGACTGGAATTTGAGCAAACAATAACCCTCTACCAACCTCATTGTCTTTCTCAACTCCAGAATTGAGGGGAAAGATGGTGTATATGTAGGCACGTGCGTAATTAGCTGTAGGGCGAGTTAAAAATATATCTGCCATGAACCTGAGGCTTTTCAGCCTCCTGGCGCTATAATGGCTCCGTGTGTGGNTAGGCACGTGCGTAATTAGCTGTAGGGCGAGTTAAAAATATATCTGCCATGAACCTGAGGCTTTTCAGCCTCCTGGCGCTATAATGGCTCCGTGTGTGGTAAAAAACAAAATTCCCAGGGAAGAAGAACGGGAAGAACTCTGAGCAGCACCAATCCATTAGCTTGCACATAGTTCATTGGCTCATTGCACAATTCTTCGAATGGGTGCTACTGTTTGACTGTTCGAATTCTGTATTGGTAAAGTTGAAGCCAAGTATCCCCAATGTGTGGGAAAACATGATGGTCAAAAAAAAAGGCCATTAACTACCATGGATTGATTATATATGATTGCTTTGGTATTCACACCCGAGCAAGCAACACATCATAAACCCATTTTTCAAACCGTGCGCGCCACAAACTGCATTGTGCAGCGGCGTCCCTGGGCTATGCGAACATGGACCTCGGGATCAAAAGACTTGTGGGCATGACATCGCAGCATGGAATAAAGGAATCACGTACTTCGATGGTCGAATGGTCGAATATTTTGTGCATCGGCTTCTAGTAGTTTGGACATCGGTTTTCAAGTTTGGACAAATGAAATGCTGGCTGTACTGCTTTTTTCCCGCTCCCGCTCTCTTGGGCCCTTGGATGACACGCTGTCGGGAACCCGGTCTCTTCCTAGGCCAGTCCTGCTGTGCCCAGCACAGAGGTAGCTTTTTTTCTCTGCCACCCCAGGCAGATGATCAATTATCAATATGAAAAATATTGTTTGTTGTGCGAAGGTATGTTAAGAGGACGAACCTCACAGCTGTAAACAAACCACCCTGGCTGGCTGGACTGACACAACTCAGTAAGTCAGTAAGTCATCGTCTTGTCTTGATGTCTTCAAGCTTGCTGTTTTCAAGCTGTCTACTATCTACCTAAGGTAGGATTAGGGCGCTCACTTGGCGCCGGGCCAGGAGTGCAACAAAACAAGAAAAAAAGACTTGGACCAGAACAAAACCAGTAAGTTGCATTCAATTCAGTTCATTGTCAGTACATGCATGTCATGACACCATAATCATAGTAAACCCTGGCGATTATCAGCATGGTGCTTGTCAGACACAATCTTGACAATTGCAAGATTGACTCCCGTATGACACACGATTCAACGCAAGGAAAATACAGACCACCATTGGGTCTTACTTCATCCTTCAACCCCTCTGCCTACCTCAGCAAATGCTTTGCATTCAAGAGGGCTTTGCGCTTCTCCTTCTCGGCTTTGCGCTGTTCCTTTGTCATTGCCGGCAATGATGTCTGCATACCAGCATTCTCCATGTCCGTCTTTCGTGTAACAACAGCAAAACCATAGCCCATCCGCTGTTCTTGATCTGGAAAGGATGATGGCTCCTGCGCAGGCGGGTCATCCTTTTTCTTGGGGGCGACGAATTTGATCATTGGCATCTCCGATTCACTGCGCTGGATGGCAGCGGTCAACGCACCGCTAATGGGAAGCATCCTGACATCAAGAGTCGAGTCCGAGCTCAGAACCAACAATTTCCAACAATAGCAAACATGAACGACTTTTAATAATATAGCACGATTCGACGGTTAACATCTTTTGAATTGAAAACGAACACCAAGCTGTCGGGTAACATGCCGGGAACATGCAAACGAGAACTAATCAATATTAACATAGACACAGTCACATAGTCATAGCCTGTCACAGTCGACACAATACCACAGCTACGGTAATTGAAAAAAGGTAACTGTCGTGACGGTCGTGACTGTCGTGCAATGCAATACTGACATAGTCAGATTGAAAAAAATATTGATGAACTGAAGCCACAGCTCATCTTCACCTCTGCTCCGAAGAATGCATCATGATCTTTATTTGCTGTCGAAGCTTGACGGATTTCGAGATGCTTGGTCACTGCCTGGGCAAAAATAAAGCAACTTCTCTCCCCAGAGTTCATAAGTTCATAATTACATAAGTATCATAAGTTCATAAGTTCATTCTCCGGTTGATTCAGTAAGACATGATTCGTTCTCGCCGTTGTCACGAAGCAACAGCAGAGCCAACCCAACCAACCAAACAAATCGACCAAACCAAAAACAGAACAGAACGAACAGAGCAATAAATTAAAGTTACTAATACACAAGCTGGACACCAAGTTCAGAGTAACGACTTGTTCAGTCATCGTTGCCTGTGCAGCCTTGGCGGTCGTCTGAATGAGCCAACTTGGAATGACAATGGAACTTGTCGGGCTTGGCGCGGCTGGAGGGATGAAGTAGAAAACGCATCCAAACAATTTGCAAAAGGGAATGGATGAAGCCGACTTGGTCGTGGACACATGTCCCAAAAAAGGGAAGCGAAGCTTATCTTGGTGTTGAACTTCTTTCAAATCACCCAGGCGAATGATGTGCAATCTCTGTGTCTTCTTGTTCACTTTGTTGATCTTGGCAGTGCTCCCAGAAGAGAAAGCTTGTGCTTCTTCATCTGCATCACCAAAGTTCCATTCAACAAAGGAATCTAAGTCTAGGTCCGTCATGGTAATGGTAGTGCAACGTTGATATGGTTTGTCGACCGAATTGATTAATAAATTTAATAAAGATAAAGTTCTGAGTCCAAAAAGTCATGAAAGGCAAAAGCAAAGGGAGACCCAGTCCCACAGGAACAGTTCCAAGCGCAGCTCAAGGAGTTTGATGTCCCATGCTGAAAGGCTGGACTTGGTATCACCGAACAGGCGCTTGTATTCCGGAGAGTTCTCGACCAGGCTGCTCATGCCGCAAAGCGCCAATTGTTCCAAAGTCATCTTCGAACAAATGCTCTTTGGTTGCCCATCCTCATCCTCCTTGGACTCCCCAACATCACCATCACCAGGACCACCACCGGCACCTGTGTCAGCGGGACCAGCAGCCACATCTGCTGGTTCGGTCTCGTTCTTTTCCAAGTCAAGTGCCACAGTACCATCCTTTGAAGAAACAAAGACCTTGAGCCATGAATAGGCTCCCTCTGATGTTCTTGTGCTGAGCAGTGATGTCCAATTCTTGGCCCACGTTTCGCTGCCTGTTGCACTGTTGTACTGGCAAACAAACATATGATATTTATGACAATTTGGACGTTTGAATTTGAAGGCATTTCCGTCGTAGGGGTTGCAGGAGGAAGACACATAAACAAACATAGCATTCAAGTCAAGTAAAAATAGCTTATCTTGGCATCCTAAGTCAACAGTAAGCAATGCACGATAACAGAACTAAGTAAGTAATAAGTAAGTAAGTTAAATTGAATGCCTTCAGACTCAGACTCAGAAGGTCCTGGACTTACTGTAAAACAAAAAATATAAAACATTGATGCTGGTCAAGTTCTAGTTGCTCTGAAGAGCATCAAACCCGGGAACCAATGATGCAACCTTGTGCGGTTTGGGTACACCCGGTACACCTGCATCAGTACCACCACTGCCACCACTTTCTTTCACAAG
The DNA here is from genome assembly GCA_003297045.1 of Symbiodinium sp. clade C Y103. Taxonomy (NCBI): domain Eukaryota; class Dinophyceae; order Suessiales; family Symbiodiniaceae; genus Cladocopium; species Cladocopium sp. clade C. The sequence goes on from BGPT01000650.1 coordinate 45,641, forward strand.
AGAAAGCTTCAAGGAGTTGTCCATGTCCACTTGCAAAGATGTGACCAGGAGGTTGACGTGGATGTCAAAGGATGTCTTCTTGAGCTGTGCCAAAGACCGCAACAGTGTCAAAGCATACAAAGAACGAATGGTAATGAATCTTTCAAGTATGCCCCTTTGACCACGAAATAGCTCATGCGATCCACCCACGAAGCCCAAACGCACCGAGAGCATCTCAGACACGTCAACTGCCAAAGATATCCATTCCTGTGGCAGGGCATCACGCAGGGCATCATAGATCTTCTGGAGCACTGAAAACAGGGAGGAAGTTCCAGTGATTCCGGCGTCCATCGCAAGTGCCTGCTTTGCCTGATTTGGTGACATAGTGGACAGTGGACATCATAATGTGACATCATAGAATCATAAAACATATGAACATAGTGGGGGTGCTCACTCGGTGATAACTAACTTATACTTATACTTANGTGGACAGTGGACATCATAATGTGACATCATAGAATCATAAAACATATGAACATAGTGGGGGTGCTCACTCGGTGATAACTAACTTATACTTATACTTATACTTAGTCAGAAATAGTATATAATATATATCATATTAGTTTGATACTAGAAAATTAGAAAATTAGATAATATAAGAGACAACTAAAGCTAATAGGCTAATAGTAATAGCTAGATAAAGATAAAATATATATATATATTATATAACCTGACCTTAAGATACAGATAACTTGATAACTTGATAACGGTGATTCGGTGATTCACCTAACCATTGCCTAACCATATCTCATATCCATATCATGTCAGTGCATTTCAAACCTAAAAGATTATTACATTACATCAGTACATTACATTACATTACATATATATAATTCAAGTAAAATGAAACACAATACGGACGTGACGTATCTGATACATGTTTATACCAAACAGCAGCCAAACAGCCAAACAGCCAAACAGCAACAAACCAGCCATGGGCCATCAGCCATCATGGGCAGAATGGCTCATNCTGATACATGTTTATACCAAACAGCAGCCAAACAGCCAAACAGCCAAACAGCAACAAACCAGCCATGGGCCATCAGCCATCATGGGCAGAATGGCTCATAATATCTCATTATGTCACTATGTCATATGTCTCATATTCATTATCCACGATGAGTAGACGCATAGCATAGCAACAATATCACAAGTGACAAGTAACAATAACAACTAATAACTAATAACAACTTTAATTTAACAACTACTATTTCAACTACCTACTACCTACCGTACTATGAACTGAACTGACAATTGACTCTTCGCTACTCCGCTGTTACTACCGNACCGTGCTACTTTGTCATGACCTCACCAATTAACCAGCTATCAGCTAGCAGCTATCCGCGTCTATAAAAACATATATCTTTAGATCTATCTCAATCTGGCATCGAACCCAATCTTATCTTTATTGATGTGTTGAGCAAGTAAGCAAGTACATATTCATTTTCCCAATTAGCCCAGTCACGCTGGTGAACTGCGCATGGAATTCCAAAGGAAGTGGGACCACCTCATGCAAAAACGTCTCCATGCCAGTCTTGATGACAATGGGCAGTGCGATCTTGATGCGGTTTGTGGTTTTGATTTCATCTGGTTCATCTTTTCCATAACTCAAGGACAGCCCAGCCGTCTCACCGTCAATCATGTCTGAAATATGGGTGGCTAGCGACAAGGCTTTCTTGCCAGAAGCCAGCTCACACCCTGTTGAAATGAATGTGCTCATTTCATCTCTGAATGCGGTGTACGCCTTCACAAACTTGCCATTGATGGCCACCGAGCCTGTGAAGCAGAACTCATAGAAGCAAGACATGGCGTGCCCGAAGAGGGTCATCACTGCGGATTTGTACTGGTCACAAGCCTTCTCAGTGGATGCAAGTTTGTTCTCAAAGCCAGTGGAAATGTGCAGAAACTGGTGCATAAAATCATCAAGGGCTGTCTTGTGGCGACTGCCTGAGTCACTGAGCCCTTCAGACATCAGTGGGTATGCCATGGCGGACCATGATTCCGATTCCTTCTCCACATCTGCGTCCTCCACATCACAGTTTGCTGCCTCACCACCCTCTTTCTCAGCAGCCTTGCGACCTTTCCTGCCCCTCCCGCGGCCGCCTGCTCCTTGGCCACGACCACCAGCACCACCACGACGCTTGATTGATGGCAAGGACTTGTCCTTGTCCTTGCCCCGGTCTCCGCCGACATCATGTGTCGGAGCATCGACGTTGTGCTCTTCCTCAAGCTTCTTGAACACTGCGCTAGTTGCCATTGGGGTAGTCAGGTAGGACATGATGGAAAGGGTCTCACCTCCTGGTTTTGTGAAAACCTGCGGAAGCAACCGCTCACCAGATCCAGCGTTTCGGGTTGGCACCTTAGCTATCAGTCAGTCACTCACCACAGCACAGCTGTGCTAAGCTATGCAAAGCTTTGCTATCAGAAAAGACAAAGCCGATCTGTATCTATTGAGAAAAATTGCCCAGCTAGCCGAGCCTGAGTTAAGTTGAGCAAGTAAGTGTGTGTTTTTTTTCTGTGTCTAGCCTCCTCTACTCTAGTGGTTTGTCAACACATCACGTCATAGTGTCAGTACCTCCAATATTTAACTATGATAATGATATGATATTACATCCCTCTCCCTCTCGTGTAAACCATTCCAAAACCACTCGGACCCGTACTTAGTCTTAGCTTGTCTTGATTGTCTGTAATCGTAATCATAGTCCGGTAGCCGTAGCATCAAACCCCAGCCAAAGCACACAAAACTTCACCGCTTCTTGGAGGGCAATTCCGATGAACTCTCGGCCATA
>BGPT01000650.1:61751-111758 GCA_003297045.1 Symbiodinium sp. clade C Y103
AAAAATTGCTCCCAAAACGGAAGCCCAATATATTTCAAAAAATGGTTCCCAAACCGGAAGCCCAATATATTTTAAAAAATGGTTCCCAAAACGGTTCCCAAAACGGAAGCCCAATATATATTAAAAAATGGTTCCCAAAACGGAAGCCCAATATATTTTAAAAAATTGCTCCCAAAACGGAAGCCCAATATATTTTAAAAAATTGCTCCCAAAACGGAAGCCCAATATATTTTAAAAAATGGTTCCCAAAACGGAAGCCCAATATATAATATATTAAAAAATGGTTCCCAAAACGGAAGCCCAATCATCATCGTTATAAGTATCATCATCATCATCATCATCATCGAATCATCGAAACATAATCATCATCATCACCGATCACCATTACAAACAATTGATGAACCCCTTCACATCCTCATCAATCCCCATTTCTTCTTCTTTATCGCCATCATCATCATCATCATCATCATCATCATCATCTTGGGAACCATTTTCATTTGTTTTCCACACAGGTGCCAGTTGTGATGTCTACGACAAAAATCAAGNCATCATCATCATCATCATCATCATCATCATCATCTTGGGAACCATTTTCATTTGTTTTCCACACAGGTGCCAGTTGTGATGTCTACGACAAAAATCAAGCCGTAGTTAAATACACTTGACCCTTGACCCTAAACAACATGTTTGGATTCATGTTGACCGTGTTTCCAAAGATAGCCTCCCGAAGTAGTCCCGCTCTCCGCAGTTGTCCGCAATGAAGAGGATGTAGAGCCAGCTGCCTGATGCAGCAACACACAGACAGTCAGAGTTAACACTTAACAGTAACAGTCACAGTAACAGTAGTTAGTGGTTAGTTAACTTTATAACTGTCAACTNTGCCTGATGCAGCAACACACAGACAGTCAGAGTTAACACTTAACAGTAACAGTCACAGTAACAGTAGTTAGTGGTTAGTTAACTTTATAACTGTCAACTGTCAACTTAACTGTCTTGATTTCATTTCCGTACTCCCAAGTCCCGGCAAGCAATCAACTATCTAAGGGATGGCCGATGGCGCCTCTGCCTCCGCANAACTGTCAACTTAACTGTCTTGATTTCATTTCCGTACTCCCAAGTCCCGGCAAGCAATCAACTATCTAAGGGATGGCCGATGGCGCCTCTGCCTCCGCATTCACTGAGGGAGCGCCACGTAGAATGCACGCAGAACATGGACCACACATCCTGGACCACACAGTGCCGTGCTGTGAGGGAAGTGAAATTGTTCAGCTCAGCATATGAATGTGGTTTAACCGACCCACAGCCGCCAGCATCTTACTGTCTTACTGTTATGTTATGTGTATTTATGTATGGATTTATTCAGGATCTGCAAGCCGTAAGGCCGTAAGCCGTAAGCCAAAAAATGATAACATGATGTCATGATGACACTCACGACACAACAAACAACTAACAACAACTACTACAAATGATTCAAAAGAGCAAGTGAGTGCTTTGACCTTGAACTCTTGGAATTGTTGTTGCACATGTTTAAACCAACCTCGTCATGTTAAACATTAAACTGAAAACTGTACATTGTGCAGTATATGAAATATAAAAATGACCAAATGAACAAACAGGTTTGTGTGTCTGTGTATTTGTTTTTTGGTCTTAAAATATTTCTTGCTGTTCATCACTGTTCGTCACTGTTCGTCTGTAATTGGTCTTAAGTTCTTATGTCAATTTTCCCCAGGCGTCCCATGTCTCCTGGAACACTCAAAGAACTGTGGCAGCCATGCTGCGATGATGGCAGGAATCTTGAAGCTCTCTTTCACAGAAAGATCTTGTTGGACCGCCAATTCGACAAATTTGGAGCATGACTGGTGCCACGACCTCTCAAGCAAAACCAACTCCCAGGAGGGACCAGGTACTAGAATTTACAGTTTCCATTTCCGACAGCTTCCGTAATATAGTTAAAATATAACCCATGTATTTCAATGTAAATAATTAATATATTTTGAACAGTATATTCTAGCAGTATGTATATATGCTGTTACAGTGGTCAGTCTAACCCCAACCAGAACGAAATCACACATCACAAATTGCATCATATCACATATCAAGTTGCAGTTGCAACACAAACTTGTGTGCATCACTGCACTGCATCAGTATATCAGTGATTTGGCAGTTTGGCTGATGAAAAAAAAACAAAAATGTGTGCTGCCACGCATACAAACGCAGCCCAAGTGACTGCAAGCAACATGGGCATTGGAAGGTGTCCTGTTCCATTCCCAGTGTTTCAGGAAATGCTACCACGGCCATTCGTGTCCGGCACAGTAAGCAACCACTTGAAGAGGGAAGAAGGTCGGTCTGCAGAGCTATGTCGCACATGGTCTGCAGCCTTCTCATATCATCTGGCATTTGAGATCTTTCTTGTTTCCTGTACCCCCGAGCTCTCAACATTGGAACCCCCACATCCGGATGAATCACATAAGCATGTGAAAGGTCCATTGCAACCCGAAGAGCCCCCACACAAACCAATGCTTTCACTCTCCCGTGCTCGTCCAGATCAATTGGCCTACCAGATTGCCCCACATTCTGCCAGTGTACAAACCTTGCATGAGTGCTGCCAATCTGTGGAAGCTGCAGCGCCAGCAGGGACAAATTACGTGAAGCTCCTCTAGTCCGGAAAGACATAGCATCCCTGGACACAGATGATTCCTCCAGAACTTTTGATGATGATACGGCTTCCTTGGACCAAGTTGAAATAGCTTTCTCTACAAGAGAAGCAAGATGGTGGTTTGCGAAGTCTCGGTCACTCACACTTGTGGCGCTGGTAGTGGGAAATGCAACACCAAGTGATTCGACAAGTGCTTTCAAAGATGGCAGAGTGAGCGGGCAAGCTGCCAAGTTCATGGTTGAGGANTGTGGCGCTGGTAGTGGGAAATGCAACACCAAGTGATTCGACAAGTGCTTTCAAAGATGGCAGAGTGAGCGGGCAAGCTGCCAAGTTCATGGTTGAGGAGCTTGACCTCGAGGAACTTGAGGAAGAAGATTGCCCACCAACATGTGCTGCATCTGCATCATCATCATCATCATTTTCAAAATTTCCCATTGCAGCGGAGCTGTGCAAAGAGGCCTCTCGGAAGGCTTCCTCCTCTGTAGCACCATCCTGGTACCAACACTGCCCAACCCAACCCGAACCCAGCCGAAGCTATAAGATATGATACGTCGTTTGATTTGATAATTAAGTTTATAGTCTATAGTTTATAGTGTTGGTTAGTTGAGCGTGATGAAATGACAACTACAACCAACTACATTGAAAATGCCTGAGATGAGATGATGTAAATGTTGTTGCAGTATCACAAGTGCATAGTGCATAGTGCATCACATCACTACACCCTGCTGAANCAACTACATTGAAAATGCCTGAGATGAGATGATGTAAATGTTGTTGCAGTATCACAAGTGCATAGTGCATAGTGCATCACATCACTACACCCTGCTGAAACCTCACAAGGTCAATGCAGACAAAGAAATAGTCAATAGTCAATAGTCAATAGTCGGCTGTTGCTTTGCTTATCATGGGTTGTTTCGCCTGAGCCAAACAATTAAAACTTAACATAACATAGCAGAAGAAGAGAAGAAGACTATAAGTGCCTTTAGATTTCACAACATATGAACATTGAATGAACATCACAGCAGGTCCACNTAAAACTTAACATAACATAGCAGAAGAAGAGAAGAAGACTATAAGTGCCTTTAGATTTCACAACATATGAACATTGAATGAACATCACAGCAGGTCCACACATTACATATGGTAGTCTGGTAGTCGTAATCGTCGTGGTAGCTTAATTCATTGAATTCTTCATTATAAATACAGGATACATTTGTCATTTGTCACGTCATACTGTCATGTCATATATGTCTGTGACAATGTTAAATTATTTGCCTCTCTATTGAAAGCTCATACCATACGATACTTAGCTAGCTGATGATTGATNGTCATACTGTCATGTCATATATGTCTGTGACAATGTTAAATTATTTGCCTCTCTATTGAAAGCTCATACCATACGATACTTAGCTAGCTGATGATTGATTGCCAAAGTTTCAGCTGGTTTTGGTTCTCCCACCAAAAAAAATAAACGTAGCCAGGGTTCAGCTATTTGTTCCTCTGCAATTGTGAGCAGTGCTGGTCCTCGAATTTTGGCACCAGAAGCCAGCGCATCGGACGCAATCTCACTTTCAATGCGTTCACGTGCGTGTTCAAGTGTTTCGCCCTTTTGATCAGCCACCCACTGATCGGTGTCATCATCAGCGTCTGCGTATGCCTCTTCTGGATGGAAACATTGGGCTGTTGCCCTTTTTGCCAACTCACTCTGTGAGCAATTAGCATCTGAACTGTGCGATTCCTCAAACCCCTCCACAAGCTCGTTTAGCATGCCAAGCGGATGGTCCTCATCCTCGATGCCAGGCTGCATGTCAGCCCCACCAGATGCAACAGCGGCAGATGATTTCAGTTGTTGAATCAAACCGTCATTGTCACTGTCATCACCATCATTGCCATTGTCTTCATCATCGTCTTCGTCATCGTCATCGTCATCGTGTTCATCTTCTTCACTGTCACCATCAGCAGACTTGTTGCTGGAATTCTTTGCAAGCTTCTTGAGCTGGGATTTTGTCTTTGTGTCCAATGAAGTCAAGACCAGAAGTTGATGTGCGGTGTCTTCGATTGGGGACATCGAACCATCCTCCAGCTGAAACAAAATGCACACTCCGAATCAAAGTGTCCAAGTGTCCAAGTTGTGTCTAGATCATTCCTTCTAGTCTATGTCCTATGTCTGTGTCAATGTCTGAGATAGTTCAGTCTGACACCGACACCCAGTACTCAAATTGCACCGGTTGGGTCAATGAGTTATGCAACACTAGTTGTCGATCATAATATACTTAGATTTTGAAAATCATGTGATTTAGTGATTTACTAAATGCAATGCAATGCCACACAATGCTCGTCCTAACACCAATCCGGACCAATCCGACTTTGGGAAAGGAAAGGAAAGGGAAAAGAAAACAAACAGTCAAACAAAATCCAAACACTAAAATATTCAGCAAGGACTCTTCATGAACATTCAGCAAGAACTCAGTCACGGTGATTGTTGCAACAGAACCCTGCGACAGAAGATTGTAGAAACGTAGGAAGACATCATGGCTCTTTGCAAACACCCAAGGCATTCGAATCTTGTATGTGGTGGTTTGCCCCGGTTGCTTCACACAACCAACCAAATGCATTGTTGAGCTCACATTGTCGGTGATCACAAAAATCAAAGGCGATTGTGTTGGTGACTTTGGAGGGACAACCCACGACATGGCATGTAGACCAATAACTCCATCAAAGTCCAATTGCTTGCGGCGTTTGCGGACTCTAGCGTTCACAGATGCTGCCCACAACTTTCCAGGTGTCATTTCTGGACAGTCAAGAGGGTTGATGTCTTTGTATTCTGACTTGGCTTCATTCAGGGAAGGCACATCTGGACGAGCTGCATCCACTGGTTTGAATCGAGACTCATTTGATTCAACCTCTTGAACTAGGGGCCAACCAGCCATGCATTCCCTCAGCAGAAGTTCGGCTGTCGGCCGCACATCAGAGAAACGACGTTTGCCTGATGTTCCGTACCCGTTCAATCCCAGAAAGTGCTTGATAGCCGCCCGACCAGTGCAAAGGTCCAATGTTCCCGATGGACACCGTTCACCAAATAGGGTCAGTGTCTTGTTCAGTCGCTCAGACTCTTGAACATCTGGCATTATCATTGCTGCAGCTCCCCGAAGTGTCACAAACATCCGGTAAGAACAGAACCCTGAGGTTGCACTGAAAAACAAATCGCTTCGGAAGATGTTCCGGAATTTCTTCATGTTCAAGTCCATTTCCAGGTCTGTTAGATCGAGCACGTATTTTGCTCGTGCTTTCCGCACATGGCCTCAGTGTTTTTCTTGATTAAAATCGAACATGTTGAACAAGTAGTAGCAGTAGTAGTAGTAGTAGTAGCAGTAATAGTAGTAGTAGTAGCAGCAGTCGTAGTAGTAGTAGGAGGAGTAGGAGTGGTAAGTGGTAAGAGTAATAGTCGTATTAACTAATTAGTAGCCATTGTCGTCGTCTTCAATCTTCAATCTATCTCCGTATCAACACAATGTGTCAGCCAACTTGATAATCAACAAGTGTCTGTACAGGCACTAAGAAAAAACACACTTTAGCAGCAGTAGTAAGCAGGACAAATAGCAGCAATAGGCAGCAATAATAGCAGCAATAGGGGCGGCAATAGCCATAACCAACACCACGTTGCGCCGCAGGATAGATGGACAATGGACTTGGACTTGGACTTGGACTGTGAACGGACGACTAATATTGACGATGCTCATAGAATCATGACAGTGACGACCAATGACCGATGACATGAGTCTGAGTCATGAGTCATTTGTTCTGTTATGTTTCTATGTCTGGTTAGAACCAGTTCAGGCCCTGTTACTATGACCAGACCTGAAGCCGAAGCTTAAAGTACTAAAGTTCAAAAGTTCCAAGTTCCGAAAACAAGGAAAATCATCAATTAAGTCATTGACTGAAGAACTAAGATGAAGACTCAGTCAGTCAAAAGAAATAACGTGACGCGACGCGACGATAAATAAAACAAAACAACACAACACTAACACACACACACACTGATGCCTTTGTGGTTGAATTGAATTGTGATATTGTTTGGATTCAGGCTCAGGTTCATCTGAATCTTTATGTTTGGTGCAATCAAGTTTGATCCCAGTGCATGTTTCAATGCCAGCATCAGGCAAAATGTTGGCTAATTGGCCACTACTTGGCTACTTGGCTACACTGCACTACACTATGTCAAATCCGTGCTGCTCATTGCAATGATTTCAAATAAGTCCAATTCCAACGTCATTTCANTGCACTACACTATGTCAAATCCGTGCTGCTCATTGCAATGATTTCAAATAAGTCCAATTCCAACGTCATTTCATTCAACGCAAAACTACTCTAGACTCTAGACTCTTCTTCAATTGCATGCTGCATACATTGAAACTGAAATCTTGAAACTTAAAGGTTTTTCTGCATCGTTCTGAAACATAGGCTTCGGCCCNACTCTAGACTCTTCTTCAATTGCATGCTGCATACATTGAAACTGAAATCTTGAAACTTAAAGGTTTTTCTGCATCGTTCTGAAACATAGGCTTCGGCCCTCGGCTTCTTCATCTGCCTCTGCTATCAGAACCTCTGCTAGCTGCTATAATGATATATTATCACATATGACTCTGACGATATGTGATTTGAGAACTTTGCCAGACTGTCACAAATGGGTAGTTGTTTTNAACCTCTGCTAGCTGCTATAATGATATATTATCACATATGACTCTGACGATATGTGATTTGAGAACTTTGCCAGACTGTCACAAATGGGTAGTTGTTTTCATTTTTTCACAAACAATATAATACTTGTGCTGATCTGGGAAATCCAGGAAGGGTCCAGGAAGGGTAGTAAGTCGTAAGTAAGTCTTAAGTATGATTCAATATTCAAGTATTCTTAAAACCTCGAACCTAACCTAACCTATGTGCGCCAATGTGCCAATGTGATAAGTGTTTAAAATAGCAGTGAGTCCATGTGTTCCGGGTATATGAGTATANGAAGAACTAAGATGAAGACTCAGTCAGTCAAAAGAAATAACGTGACGCGACGCGACGATAAATAAAACAAAACAACACAACACTAACACACACACACACACTTAAAATTATCTTGTTTATTCATGATGCCTTTGTGGTTGAATTGAATTGTGATATTGTTTGGATTCAGGCTCAGGTTCATCTGAATCTTTATTTTTGGGGCAATCAAGTTTGATCCCAGTGCATGTTTCAATGCCACTACTTGGCTACTTGGCTACACTGCACTACACTATGTCAAATCCGTGCTGCTCATTGCAATGATTTCAAATAAGTCCAATTCCAACGTCATTTCANTGCACTACACTATGTCAAATCCGTGCTGCTCATTGCAATGATTTCAAATAAGTCCAATTCCAACGTCATTTCATTCAACGCAAAACTACTCTAGACTCTTCTTCAATTGCATGCTGCATACATTGAAACTGAAATCTTGAAACTTAAAGGTTTTTCTGCATCGTTCTGAAACATAGGCTTCGGCCCNAACCTCTGCTAGCTGCTATAATGATATATTATCACATATGACTCTGACGATATGTGATTTGAGAACTTTGCCAGACTGTCACAAATGGGTAGTTGTTTTTATTTTTTCACAAACAATATAATAATTGTGCTGATCTGGGAAATCCACGAAGGGTCCAGGAAGGGTAGTAAGTTGTAAGTAAGTCTTAAGTAGGATTCAATATTCAAGTATTCTTAAGACCTCGAACCTAACCTAACCTATGTGCGCCAATGTGCCAATGTGATAAGTGTTTAAAATAGCAGTGAGTCCATGTGTTCCGGGTATATGAGTATATGTAATGTTTGTACTGTACTGTACTGTACTGTACTGTGTACTGTATGCATATATACCAGGTGTCGGTGTCTGTGTCATGTCCTGTCATGTCATCTTGCAATATGCAATTCACTGTCCACTACCCGTCGTATGTGTGCAACCCCAATGTGTTTGTCACTGGAACAGGCTGCCACAGTGCACAGTTTTATCATTGATCGGTGATCTATGTTGTGAAATCGTTGAGAGATAATTAAGATGTTGTTTCTACTGTTGTGAGACTGTGAGAATGTTATGATTTGCGACTGCCTTCAAGAGACTGAAGCTGCGTGGCAAATCCTCCGCCAAGCAGAATAAGATGTAGACACCACGCTCCAAAGGTGTCTTGACCTTTCGATTGTAGCCGCTAGCTGCATGCAAAAGGTTGTCCATCCTGGGCCCAACACGGCAGACACGGCATGCAACTTGCAACTGCAATTGTTAACATCCAAATCACCCCGCTGACTAAGGCGATAATGATTTCATGAAATTCATGATCATAAACCTACTGTCTGGTTGCAATTGTGATGAACAGTATAACAGTATAGAGGGTACCGGTATCGGGGGTATCTGCATCTGAATCGACAATGACTGATTCGAAGAAAGAACACAAACAAACAAACAGGGTCCGGGAAAAATGATGTAACTGTCACTGTTGATAGCCAAAGGCCAGCAATAAAATTAAGTTCTTACATTCTTACATGATTCAATTTAGGGTAACGGTTAACGGTCCGGTAACGGTAACTATATTGTTCTTGTCACATCATTGGTCATTGCCAAGCCATTGCCATAGTGAGGGTCACAGCTATGTCACAATGTCACATCGTTTTGTTGTGTTGGGCTGACCAAAACAAACAAATATCAAATAGGAATTTATTTAATTAATACCTATGTAACAATGTAACTATATATAACTTTATAACGACTATAACAGGGCCAGACTTCCCAAAATTCCTGGGAAATGGATTCTGCCTTTCCAGTACAAAGTTGCGCAATGTGTCCCCATTCTCCCTGGCGTTGTTGAAGGTAGTTGGACAGGTGGCTCAAAGGCTGGCGAACCCCGTTCATAATTCCCAGACAGCGCCACCACAAATCATCATTAACCACTTCAACTGTTTTCTTTTTCCATCTTGTCATCTTCTCTGAATAAGCTTTGCTTTCCTCAATCTGGAGCTCATCCAAATTCATGCCACCAGTGGTGTTCTTAGTGCCCGTTTGCAATTGTAGTATGTTGGACAACACTGGCACCAGTCTCTCTTGGGTACAAGACAGAAAACGTTTCTCTGGCTTGTCACATCCACTCCAACGCCCTGCGCATGCTTTGGGCCAAAGACGTTTGCAGTCCTGTTTGGCAGATTTAAACCCATAAGTCTCAGCCCACGAATCAAAAATTTTCCTTGCCATCGCCCGGCATACATTTGAGCTGGTTGCCAGGCTGGCATAGTACTTCCAGGACCGGTAGCCATGCAGCATTGCATCAGCAGCCTTGAGACACGCCAAAGACACCAAATGTTGCGAATGCTCCAAGCATGTTGTTTCGGTGAACATGACCGACTCCAAATCTTTGAGGTCTGACTGTACAATCTTTCTCGCCCCAATCTCATTTGGACCTGCGTCCGTCGTTGCCATGTACCAATGGAGAATGCAAGGACCGCCAGAGCCGTCCTCATCGTGCGAAGGCCTAAGATTGAGTCGAGAAGCACCCCGCTACTCGTTGACTTGTTACCTGCATGACCGACATGATTATATACTACATAACAATGACTTATGGCTTACGATAACAATTGTTGGTCTCATGATAATTTGTGGTGCTGCCAGTACCGGTGAGTAAGAATTCGCCCCTCACACAAACAAACACACAATTGACAGACAGTTGCACATACACTGTAACATAAAAAATGCAACTACAACAACACATGCTGAAGTTGAACACTCAGTTGCCCCTGCAAATCTGGGTTGTTTTGAATATCTTTCCACGTGGGACATCCCAGACCTTCTAGCTGCTTCAAAGTCTGTGCTACGGTAACTCCAGAATCACCGGCAACGACTGGCAATATGTCAGCCACTCGGATGATGCGATCAAACCAGTCATCAAACTGCCAATCCAAAAACTTGCTGTTGACATCGTCCCCGTCCCGTGGAGGTTGCTCTTTCAGAAAAGCACTCCGCAGAATAAGAGCTGACAACTTTGAGCCCTTCAGTATGCCAGCATTTGTTGCATCTTGAATGAACGAATGGATCACGAGCTTAAAGGTGCCAGTGGATGGGTTTGTCAGATCACCAAGCATTGCATGGAAGAACAACCGAGATGATGCAATCAGGGCCGTGCCAGTCTTGCTTTCCGAGCGACAAACGGTGAATCTACTTATGTCCTCAAGGAGCATGGCCCCTACGTCTGCTGTCGCACAATTTCCGAAATTCCGCCGTATGGCGAGAGCAATGAACGATTGCAAAGTCAACCGTTTGCCAGTATGTCCCTTGATGCGTTCAATTTGCAAGGGGTTTGTGTTAATCTCGGTCTCTTGGGCTTGTTTGAGTTTTGCCTCCCTCGATTCTAGCCTGCGGATTTTCTGCTTCAAAGTCTGATTCGCTCGCATCAGCTTCGGTAGTTTTTCGCATTTCCTTTTCAGCTTTAAGTTCTCCTAGGTTTGGTTGCACGGCATTGCATGACCCAAAACAAAACAAGGAGAGGAGAGGAGAGACAAGATACCTATTTATATTTATACATGAAAATGATCATAGGGATCATACGTACTGTTTTGCCTGTCAGACCCAAATCAAGACCTAAGTGAGCAACATCAACCGTCAAAAATGCTAGCAAAACATTGGCAGGCATTTTTTTGAGCAAATATCTGCCCTCCCTCCATAAAACTCCCATGTCAACTTCACTGCATCAGTGCATATACTATCTAATTGTATGATCTGAATTTTTGCATCTGCTATCACGGACAAGCGTCTTGTTGACACACATCCAATTCATTCTTCAGGCGCTCGATTTCGGGCTCACACGCAGATGATGGAGCATGTGATACTGAGAGGTTGCTCAAACTGTCCATGGTGTCAAGGGTGTCTGACATAGCCTGAGGCCCACTTGCACATCCACTTTGGCTGCCTCCACTTTGCAAGCCATCCTGTGAATCCATTCGGTCCTCAGACTACTGTCGCTACATTTGAAACACAGCCCACCCAAACAAACGACATAAGAGAAGATAAGATATAAATTACATAAACATAAACTCCCAATGTTTCCAAAACGAAGACCGATTGTATTCCCGGGTGGGCAACTGTTCAACGCAAAATGAATCAAAAACAAGTGTCAGTGTCACTGATTGAACTTCCTCCCGTTCTTAGCAGATGTAACTCTGGAGCAAGATGCGCCAATGCTGCATCCACAACATCGTGCCATTCAGTGGAAGTCATCTGAACATTCAGAACTCTATCCAGAAACACCGGTACAATTGAAATATCATACATAGACCTTTCCCTGCGATGAGTACTGGCTGCAGTTGATTGCAGAAACCACCCAGCACGACGTCTAAGTACAACATCAGATGCGATTCCGTCATCTTCGTTGGAACACCTGAAAAAATCACACCCACTCAACAAAGACGAATTAATCCTTGTGAGCAACCCCTATGATCCTACAATCCCTCCAACCCTGTTTTTTGGACCAAAAGGCCTGTGAACATCGGTTGCCAGCGGGAAGAGCCACTGCAAAGATGACTCTTCAATTTGGATGCGGGGCCCCTCTGGTGTTGAGACCGCCCGGGCAGCGACAATCAAAAAGCGCAGCACCGACAACATCCCGGCAAAATGCCGAACTGGAAAATGCAAAAAAAAAAACGTCACACCATGTGTTGGTTCAATTATTCGTTTGAAATAAATCAAAGTTTGTGGGAATGCACCTGCTAACATAATGCGTGTTTCATGGTGAGAAAAACTGTTTGGAATCTTAACCTCCCTGGTGCAAATTGTGCTTTTGTTTTGTCAATACAACACTTTTTGAATGGATGTTGCCTGGGAGTCTTTTGAAATCGTGCCTGTCACTGCAAAAGGATGGACGATTCTAAGTACCTCTAGTCCAACCAAAAACGCTAACCCACTGAACCTGAGCTGACAAGCACAAAAAGGCTCGCTACGACGCAACATGCTTAGCAACATTGGCTTGCGCTGTTTGGGGTTATGTTACGGTTGTATTGCCCTATAATGCTCTAAATGCTGTTCAAAAGGCGGTTGTATTACGGTTGTATGGCCCTATAATACCTTAAATGTTGTTCAAAACGCCATCACGCAAACATAAAACCAACGCCAGGAGCCTGAGGCTTTTTAGCCTCCTGGCGCTGAATCTGATTCACCATATAGGGGGTTACGCACGTCACAAGTGTATATGGTAAAGCCATATTTCTACTGCTAAAATCCCCTTGGTTTCCTATAAATGATCCCTTCAACCCAACCCAACCCATTCAGTCGTCACAGACGTCCTTGGTCCTGGGACCCTCGTTCACCGACGGCTGGCAATCGCATTTCACAATCTGATGCTGCACCTCGGCTTGCAGGAAACACATACGCAAAGCCAAAATGGGTCAAGTCATTGTATAGGTGACGTATAGAAAAACTATCGATTATATATTATAGATATATAATTATAACATCATACATATCATGTGTATATATATATATGTGTATATATATATATATACACACATCATACATGCACAACATTTGTGGATATGTTTATACTTATGTACGCATTTGCGTTTATATCGTGTGTGTGTGTGTGTGGCTATGTGTGTCTGTGTGTGAGTCAACAATGAATCCTGCACCAAAAGCTGAGAAAAAAAAATGGGTTCTACCAAATTTCCTCTGAACAATCCCACCTTTCCGGTTTCCCAGCCGCTACTGCATCACGTCACTTGTGTTTGAAGCCCCCTCACACTTTTTCAGAAATTGGTTGGGATTGGCAACCTCGGGAAATAGCTTGGGACATGTTCGGAACGCCTCACCATCTTCTGCATCTACCAATCATTGCCCAGGAGAAGCTGCCAGTCACTGCACGGTTTACCCCGCCTTCTGAAAAGGCAAGCTCATGATCTTCTGCACTATCGCATCTGCACCTAACCCCAGTGAACTACCCTGGGCGATACTGGTTCTGCCTGGTTCACTAGGGTTATCAAAGGGGTTCCCAAAATGGCTCAGTTCACTCACCTCATCCTGCACCAACTGAATCTTGTCAGATGCTAAGCACTTAATCAGCTGCAACATCCACTAGGGCGACCCCTCAAGTTTCGCGTGCGTTAGTCCAACAATGGCTATGCTCCACTGGCAATGCGAATGTCTCTTCATCTTGCATATGATGATCTCTGAAGTTCAACACAACGGATCCAGCAAATGGCTAAGTCGACATTGTTAGCTTTTATTATATAGTCTATATTATTTTGCGCTTTTGTAAACACAGCTAAACCTCTACATGATTCTACATGAATATAAACATCATCAACGCAACTGAACGAAGAATTCACCTACCCTCTGGTAAACTAACATGGCTGTGGAAAATCACCATCTTTAACAGGTAAATCAAATATAAATGGTCATGTTCAATAGCTATTTTGACATGACCAGAGGGTAGTTCACCTGGATGGGACTTCTTTCCACGCATCCCAGGACCTTGGAATTGATCTCCTTCGAAGGTCAGCATCGACTGCTGCGAATAAAGCGGATGCAGACCAGCCCTGCACCGCTGCTGCCGTTGGGAGTGAAGGCCCCGATTTGAAAAGGGAAGGAGTTCCTGGAGATTTCCCTTACCCTCCTGTGTCCTCAAATGATTTCAATGTGGCTGGCTTGAAAATCCCTGAACTAAATGGAGGTTGTTGTGTGAAAATCAATTTAAAATGATAGATTTTGCAGCAAGCCATGTTTGAGTACCGGAGGGTAAACCAATTCTAGGAGTTGACCAGCGGCCAAAATCCTGGTGGTGTCTTGTTAGAATGACCAGAATTGGCGAAGTAGGCTATGACCCAGATGTAGCTAAATCTCTGCTCCATCTCCGGACCATTGTACTTCTGGAATCCTAAGTTTTGGGGTAGTGAAAATCAATGGGGGTTCTACGAACCCGAACCCTGGACATCAAAAATCACTGAATTCTCTCAATCTCTCAAAAGTCGCAGGCATCAAGAAGTGTTTCTGGACCGATTCGGAACCTTCCCCAGGCCCGGGAATCCACCCCCATCTTCCCTTTAAAAGATAGCAAGCTATTCAGCTATTCCGCACAGTGTCTGTTTGCATCAAGACCATGAACCTACCAAAAAAGTGAAGGCTTCTATCGTTCCAGAACTGGTTGAATTCACGTTTTTTTTCCAGAGAATGGTTTCCTGCGGATCTCTTGCGCCCTTTTCACGACATGGCACACGGCCAGCGCCCTATCTGCTCCTTGCTTGCTACCCTTTTGTTGTTTGACATGGAAAATCTCTACTTTTACTGGGGAAAAGATGGGATAATCATTGAACCAAATGGGTGATTGTCCATTTCCATGCTATCCCCTTTCCCCAGTGTTGAGGCATTTTCCATCCAACTGGTCATGTCCGGGATAAACAAACTGGGAGGATCAAAAAGCAAGATATGTTTGTATTATGTAATCTGCTGTCAAATCAAACATCCCCCATGAAATGAATCAGTCATTGGATTGGTTAAAGGGAAAAATTCAACCGGAAAACCCTATATTTCTTGGGGAAAACCATGGCTTCCTGTAGATGTTCCCTTCAACCAACCCAATGAATCAGGGGTTTTGTAATCTGGACTTGACACAACTTCAGCATCACTTCTCACCGCCGAGTTGTCTCAGTTTCTTTGCCGCCTGACAGCCGAGAGTTCCATCCAAAAATGGGGGGAGACCCATCATTGCCCAAATGAGCAGGATTCCCATAGTGGATGGTGATAATCCTCAACATATTGGACAGTATAAGCCCCTACAATCATCAAACAAGAGGGGTTTAGTTTAGCAACCAATGCTCACATGAGAAAATGCAATCTGACATGCCATGTAACGAATTATGAAAATGCAGACTCTGCAGCTTCTAGAAAACACCGTGGGCGTTGTAGCTAAAAATCGTTGGTCTCAGGCCCTCCAATTGACTCGGGGCCTCCTAGTGGCGTAGTGAAGCAGCCTTGGCAGGACCAGACTTCAGCAGGTTGAGTCTTCAGCTTCCATCAAGCAGATAAACAGTAGAGTAGAATGCATCAACAACCATGCGAGTTTGAAACTTGCATGAATGCAGTGCTCAAAAATCCGCAGTTCCTTGCTTTTTTCGCTGTAGATGGATTGGCTGAAACCCAGCCTCCAGGTTCCAAACAATACAAGCATTCCCGTTGTGAGGTCGTTTTTTGGAAACCAAGTGAATTCCTCTGAAACGGAAAAGCCCCAAATTTGATTAGAACTTGGGGGATCTTGGAGGTATATCGGGACCATTTTCAGACCCAAGTGGTTTCACGTTTGGAACCTGACAGGGTGCCAGCCGCTTCCAGACGCGCCAGGGGATCAGATCACCACAGCGGTTTAGGTGACCATCCCATGCCGCAGCAGCCGCAGCAGCCGCAATGCGCTGCACCAGTAGAAAGGTTTCATCACTCCAAATGATGGAAAGGTCATAGGTACTGAATGGTACTGATAGGATACTATTCTACTATAGGTTCTTTTGGTATTTCATGGATTTTCATGCTATTTCAATCTGCAACGCTGTCGCGACTGACATTTCTGACCTGCGCCGGGGACCCCAGGTTCACCCGACACACCCATCTGTGAAATGCAGAAAGATTGAAATAACGCTGGTGATTGTCATGCAAAAATGCGCTTCTTGGTGGGTTCAACATGTTCAACCCTTGAAAACTGCAAGTCATGTGAAATCACCAAGTCTTGAAGCCACTGACAGTTGGTTCAATCCATCCGCCGAAATCTCAACCACCCCAACTCACGTGCTGGTCACGTGCTGGTCACGTGCTCCACGTCGCGAGGCTGTTCTAAAACAGACCCAGAAAACCACCCAAGCCACCCAAGCCACCACAGCCAAATTCGCCATCTGAATCGGAGCTGTAGTTTCGTGTGCGCAAATGCTTGGGGCCATCAAAACGGCGATCGATGCACCTACGGCGCTGTGGGATCCACATTCGAGACTTCACAGCAACATTTTCCGCCAAAACTGTTGATTTTCTGTGTGGTTTTCGTTGTTTTTTCAGGCATTTGCGCCGGTATGCATGGGTCAAACTGCGGTACCTTAAAGTGGGATGGCTAGTAGACATAGCTGAAATCTGTGGTCTGCGCGGCCCAAAATCTGGATCCATACCCATCAGTGTCAATGATATCTGGCTATATCCCGGTCATTTCTTGTAAATCACTTGCTGTTTCCAGTGTTTCATCAGTGAAATCCCTCAGGCTTTACAGGGTTGCTCCCAACACCCGGAAACTGTGTAGCCTGACTTTACTTGGAGGATCGCCCCACGAAAAGTAGCTGGTTGTCATAGAAGGACTTACTAACCAGGGTTGTTTATCAAGTATGAGCCTTGAGATGGTCCTCCATGTATGTCACATGCCGATGAAATCCCAAAAACGCCTCCGCATCCTGTGTTTCTTCACCGTGCAGGGGCAGGATTTCCATGCACCAGCTGCCTCCAACGCGGAGAGACGTCGCCGACCGTCTGTCAAGGTCGTGGAAATGGACGTTGTGGACTTCAGCTGTGCTAAGAGCTGGGGCTCACCTGAGGCTTGAAATTGTGTGACATAGTTTTGCAAAATCCAGGGGCTTTACGAAGGGGAAACGAACGTTGCATTAAATATATATATATATACACACATTATAAATTAGTATAGTACATACGTCAAGTGTGTATGTATATGTAAAATATATAAATATATGTATACATATAAAGTGTGCATATATATAATTATGTATATATATATATATACATCTTGTGTAGTTTGATTTCGCCACGAATGGCTGTACTTGAGGTTGAGACGCCCAGAAGATGCGGGGTATAACAAGGATCTATTACGAATGGAACGAATGCAAACGGACCCCTCAAACATAAAGGAAAAAACACTCATTGGGGAGAAATTCATCCCAATTCTAGGGATGGAAAACACAAAAAGAAGAGTTTTACAAACCACCGAAGCAGTGACTTTCATGAGGCACTTCTGGATTGCTCACACCATTGTCATGCGCATCTTTCAGCATCTGATTCAAGCTCCCATCTGCGACCTGCTTGTCGCTGGCTGCTCGAGCCAACAGCAGCGGCCAAACGATCTGCAGCATGTCTTCGACGGTCAGGGACTCGCCATTGATCAGTTCCACCTGGCTCTGAGAATGGAGGATTTACCACGATTTTACCCCCATTTTCTGGCCATTTTAGTGGCGAAAATAAGTATGGGCCAGTTGATTTGGGGTCCAGTTTTCAAACAAACCCACCTCATGATCGGCATTTGACAGGCTCTCGCTTGGACATCCACGGAAGGGGATGGCGTTGATGTTCAGCCTCGTGTCATGGATGCACTTCAAGATCTCGTGCGCATGGCCGAAGCCAGCTCCGAGGCTGGTGGCCACCTTGATGACTTTCTGGACATGATCCAGACACTCGGTGAACCATTCTACAAGCATTTCATCAGTTTCTTCATAGGAGTCATGCCAGTCCATGTCCACGGTATGGGCCAGGCTCTTCACGTATTCATTCAAGGACTCTTTCACCTGAAAGAACTCGCTGATCATGCTGGGATCAATCGCTCCAGGTATTGATGGAAAAGCGCGAAACACTCTGAAACAATCAACCAAATATATACCCAACAATAGGTTTGATAATTCATATCCACAGCAAACTTATATACATGCATACACTATTATACATCATTATATATTCAAGTTTTTTAAGTGTTTTTTAGTGCAGTCCCTCATCGTTGGTGATCTTCCCCCACTTCATTCACCGAGTCACTGGTTCCACCGCCAGCAGCTCCTCACCTTTCTCTGACAGCTTCTTCGATCCGATGGCCTCTTTCCTGAGTCGCTTCGAGACGTTGCCTGGTGCATCCTGGCGAGAGAACGGGCGCTGCCCAAAAAAAGTGGTGGCATGATGGGAACAAAATTGGTACCTGGACTGTTTACGCATCAACTTGGATGTTAGCCATCCAAAAAATTGGAAGTTTCACAAGCCAAAATGGTCGAGTTCACTTAAAAATGTTGTCAACCCCCCAGCAGGGAATAAAAACGAGAAAACACGAAAATGCATGGCTGGCTGTACAATCGCTATTGTTTTGCCTGAAGGATATGTGGAAGTTACCCGCCATACGGAACTCAAGAAATGCTAGTTCATGCTCTTTCCACTAAAGGAACATCATTTTCTATATTGTATATGTTTCAAAAATATTTTTGCGAACAGAGTACCAGGACCATACTATCGTTTTCAGGGGCGGAACCATCCGATAAATCAACCAGCATGACTGCCGGGCCCACCGAGTTTGGTCATTTTGAGTGTCATACCATCCATACTTCGAAGATAAGTCGACATTCTTGGCCCTTCAATATGCTTAAAATTAGGAATGTAAAGCCTCCACGTTTCGCAAGTTCGACGCGAAACCAGACCACCAAAAAAGCATCAGCATCAATCAAACAGAAATATATAGCAACATATAGCAACCAAAAAAATGTAGAAAAGCAAAAAAACTATACTATATAATGGGAAATGTAACCTTTTCATACCCTTTCTATCTTTTCAGAGGTTACCAGGTCCTGGTTGGCTTTGCGCTTCACAGGTGCCACAGTCTCCTTCTCCACCGGCATCCCATTGAACAAAGCCGCCAACATCGGAGAGGTTTGCATGGCAAGTTCCCGCGCCTGCGCGAATGGCACCTGGCAGTGGATCAGGGAGCCCCAAAAGCGTCAAGGACAGGAACCAACGTCAATGTTTATGGTTGTTGTTGATATCATAAAATTCAAAATGCTGTTCTTATGATCAATTTAATAATTTACACAATTGCCATTTTATTGCAGCCTTTTGAAGCAAAAAGGCCAACAAATATTTCTGTGGATGTAGTCAAATGGAAAGGGCCTAGACCTCTGGTCATCAAACATGGCTGTGAACAAAAATACTATCTTGCTCTCTATTAGGAGAAATGGGTACATATGTTGACATATGTGCCAGGGTCAAACCCCAGGCACTTGGGTGAACGTCAAAATAGTATAGCAGGTTTTGACCGGCACCACATTTAGATGGGGCAAAATCCCATGTTGGATTGTCAGGGGGAGATCTTTGGGAATCCCAGGCATTCGATTTTTTGAAGGCCGGTGCAGAAAGAGGATCTCTGATGGATTACTACAAAGAAAAATGATTGGAAATCGCGACAGCAAACAACAAAGAATGAGGCAATGCAAGCCCATTCAGGGATTGATATGGCTCAAATGATTGGGAATCTAACGTGGTTTGCCGGAAATGCTCCAAACCTATCCAAGGAATTTCTGGTGCCAGGTGTACTTCTGCTTACCAGCAAGGGACCACCATGAAAAAGGAGATACCACCACCAGAAACAGGGATTTGACTCGAATAGCAATGAATGGTAGTGAATAGCATGTCTTCCCCATGAAAGAACCAGATGGCTGAAGGTCGTAAAAAATAAAAAGTTGTGGCTCTGTTGCCCACCTCGTTGCCGCACTTCCAGGCCAGTTCGTCTTTGACGCCCGGAGCGCTTGTGACACACCGAATGGTCTTGGCACTGCCCACGGGACTCTCCACGGTCTCCCAGCTGCTGCCGTTGGTCTTGGTGTAGCAGGATGGAGGCTTCTTCAGGCTAAACACCAGCTCCCACTCATGCCCAAGGCCTCGGCACTCTAAGGACTGCACATCCTCGAACTTCGCCTTGAAGGGAGGAGTTTGATCCATACGGGTATAGGTCGGAAAAGAAACTATCAATTTTAACCAACAAGAATGCGATAAACCCAACTGTTTCCTTAAAGATTTATATACTTTATATATATATATATGTATTTATATATATATATATATATGGCCCAGCGTTCCAAACCCCCTTCCCCCCCCGGCCATGGTAATGGGTCAGTATACCGATCCCCCCCTGGTGGTGGGGGGCAGCAGCAGCCGCAGGCAACAGAATCTGTCAAAAAAAATGTTTTTCTAGGATGTCAGACGACACGTTAGGGAGTTTTTTGGCGCGGTTTTGGCACTAGGTCGTCCTTCAGGGGCATGGTGTTTCCCCCCGGGAAGTGAGTTTTTCGAAGATATTTACTGCTAGCAGCAGGCGCAGCAACAGCAGGCAACAGAGTTTGCCGAAAAATGTAAGGCTCCAAAAAGCAGCAAAAGGCCCGCCGTTGAAATCGGCCAAAGGGCACATGCACAACTAGTCCCACAGACTTGAGTAATACGCGTGGCCAAACAGTGATGCAAACGGCCAGCAATACGCATTGCACAAGACCAATCCATCCACATGTGCCACATGTCAGGTCTGAATGCCGGCACTTTCAAACGCATCTGCAGGACCTTCATGGACAACAAGGAATTCACTGGACTGAGCACATCAACAAAGAATCAAACAAAGAACACATTAGGGGACAAAGTCGTTGTTTTCACACAATGCCATGTAAATCAGTCTCGCAGAAGTACAGCCGGCCAAAGAACAATGCCACTACGTCTGTGACGCTGCAAACACCTTGATGCTTCAAAAGCAGAGACATCGCTGCCTGTACAACTGTAGCCACTATAGACTGTAGCCGTGGCCATTTCAAACTTGAATCAAGCAATCCAAAGTTCTGTACATGCCCCAGATTGTCACTTTGACCTCTTGGGTCACAAGATCGAAGAATCGTGAATCAGAAAATAGATGCCAACGATAACCGGAAAGCTGTGGAGCTAATGCCACCCTTTCTATACTCAAGAAATGAGCACTTAAGGCTTCAAACAGCAGCAAAAGGCCCGCCGCTGAAATCGGCCAAAGGGCACATGCACAACTCGTCCCACACAAACAGTCATGCAAACGGCCAGCAATACGCATTGCACAAGTAAGGATAAGTGACGCGCAGAAACAGAATTCGCGCAGGCATTGACGTGATCTGACCAATCCATCCACATGTGCCACATGTCAGGTCTGAATGCCGGCACTTTCAAACGCATCTGCAGGACCTTCATGGACAACAAGGAATTCACTGGACTGAACACATTCTTTCTTGCAACAAAGAATCAAACAAAGAAAACATTAGGGGACAAAGTCGTGTGTAAATCAGTCTCGCACGGGGGCAGCCGGCCAAATAGCCTAAGGCAAAGCTCACAAGATCCACTAGTTGGCTCTGCTGATGTTTTCAAACAAAAACATCAATCCTGATTCTTCTCCTCTACTGTCATGGATTTGATGCGAAGATCATGACTCTGCGAAAGCGTCACCCGGTCGTAGACTGCCAACGCTCGCTGCCTCAGACACAAGGCACATTAGATGCTCATGATCCTGTCGGTTTTTGTGTCCTTTCATGATCTTTATTTCTTGCACGTATACTCCTTTCCATCAAATCTGCATTTCAGTCATGTGATACCGCAGGTTAGGGTTAAGCATACATATATACCCACCCTTATCTCGTTGCAGCCATGATGCCCGGCCAATCGTCTGGCCTTAGCTGTGCCACCAGTGCCACTGGTTGCTGCCGCAAATGCCTTTTGCAAAAAAGGCATAGAACACTCAAGAGCTCATTTGGCAACTTCGCCGCTTCTTCAACTTCTCATCATTGTCAATCCGCTCCGCAAAGTGCTCTGCCTGCACCCTGTGCACAGTGCCTGCTGCACCAAGGCTCGATTCAATTCGACCGAAAACAGCATCTCCAGAATCCACTCGCAGGTCCACAAAAGCTGTCCGAGCTGATTCCCGGCGTACCCGCGGCCACCATACTCCACCACTCTTGGCTCTAGTTACGCCCGCCTCCTACCATAACCCTTCTGTACTTTAAACTCTGGAAACGCGCCTGCTTTCCACTTCCGGCGAAGGGCAGCAATTGAGGAACAGAAAGGTGAGATGCCTAGATCCAAGTATAGCAATCCCCAGATGCCGAAACCCAACAGGAAACCTTGCTATTTGAAAAACTATATTTCATTCAAACCTATCAAATATATTTCACAAAAATATATATAGGAAAAAGGTCGAAAGCCTGAAGGTGCGAAGCGCCGAAGAATATTTATGCCAATTTGGTTTGATTCATTGCCGATTCTTCCGGGGTCGGCGGCAAGGGCGGCAGCCCTATATATATATATATGCATATACAGGCTCGTAGGGGTGGGGAGGGTTGATGGTACGTATGGAGTGTAGAGACCGTCTTTAGGTAGTATAGGGGTACTTGATAGGTATGATATGGAAGCATGTGTGGTAAATCAATAGTATGCAGGAAACCTATGTTAAACACTTGTAGTGTTGTGGGAGTATATAGGTAGTAAATAAGAAGTAGATATGTAGCAAATATGTGGTTGTAGGTAGTACGTAGGTACTTTGAGGGAGTATGTGTACTACGTAGATCGTCTAAAAGGTCTAAAAGGTAGCATATACCTAGTCAAGAAGAGGCTGGAAGTCAGAAATGATGCAAATAGCTTGCAAATACGAGGCTGGGCCTCAGAAATGCTGCAAATAGCTTGCAAATACGAGGTTTGACCTCATGCTGCAAATAGCTTGCAAATAGAAGGGCCGGGGGTGCTGCCTGGGGACCCATACCATTTGGGGGGTAGGAACACGGAACACGAGACCATATATATATATATATATTATTTATATATTATATATATATATATATTGAATTACAAGAAATGGGGGTTGCGAATTCCTCATTTGTCGATTACAAATCGCTATCTCTGCCAAATCCCCCAGCTTCGAAGCTGTGGCCCACCTGGAAGGAATACAAGGGAGCCCGCGTTTTGGCCAACAGCACCTCCAACAAGGTTGGGATTTTCTCCTCCTCGGGCAGGTTCTTCCTCTTCAGGATCTTGTTGATGTTCCCATGAGAACGATCAAGTTCCAAGGTTTCGAAGGAGAAGCGCTTGTTGCCAAACCTAAAAGTTGTTTTTTGGGGGCAAGTTGTTGCCACGTGTTTTAAGGGCCCAACATAAACCCAAAGATTCCCAATTTAGTATGAGTCAACTCAGCTTCAAACTTATCATCCAGGATGGAAAATCAAAAACATCCTCTTCAAGAAACAACCATTTGGGTGTGTCTCAAAATGGGGTATACCACCAAAATAGCATGTGTTATCAGCAAAGTGCTGATTCACTAGTGGATTTGGGGATGCCCCATTTTCAGACAAACAACCATTTCTAAACCACCATCAGAAACATTATCTTTCCACACAGCAGGGTCTCATAGCGCGGGATCTTCTCAGGCCGCGGCTGCCCCACCAAGGGCCTGAGTTGGACCGCAGCTCCACTGGTGCCGCAACGAAACTTCCGGCGCCCGAGTTGCAGCTCCGCGAGGTTGAACCTGGTGACGCCAGAATGGATTGTTTACAATGGAACCTGGTTAAAATGGATTTGGGGGTAGCCACATTTTTAGGAAACCACCAATTGCGGGATGTCAAAATGGAATTGTTTGAAAGAAACTGTACCAACCAACCGCAACGCCAGGTTCTTTGGATGTTCTTTTATTGTGGAAAAATCGAAGAAGACAGCAGAAATCGCCAAAGAAGAACTGCGCTGGTGCAGGAGCATTCTCTTTTGGCCGTGGCATCCAGGGCGATATCTCGTGGGCTGCTTGAACTGTATGGCTTCACTGGAACGAAGCTTTGTTGTGGAGCTCAGAGCAATGTGGGGCTCCCAAAAAAGATAGAAAAAGTGAATCCGTGGTATTTTGGATGTATTTTGGATGATCAAATTGTCAAATTTCTCCATCTTTTTGATTTTCTTAGTCTGGAGCAAGTGGGTTCAACAAAAAGATGTTGGGAAGCGAAGGTCTCTGGTCGCAGGATTTCAGCCCCAGACGTGTGCTGGATCTCCATCATGCCACGCCTCGACAGCAATGCCACCATGGATTTCTGGCGAAATTTCGAAGATTTTCTAAGCGCCTAACGTATTTTCTCATAGTTTCGTAGACTTGGGGGAACTCAGCCATGGGTTTTTCCATGGTTTTATAGTGGCATGGCATGGGAAATGGTCCAAAATCTATCAGCCAGGTGGGCCTGAAGCCTCACTGCTCGCGCTCCGCCACAGCAGTAGCCTGATGGGTGGTTTTCCGGAGGTACTATAAGTGGATGGGTCTGAACATAGTGGATACAAAACGAAGATCAATACAAACTCAATGAAGATCAATTAATATTGATTTGTGTCAGGTGACATGGAAAGCGGATTCCACCATGGCTTCCACGATCTTCTACAGAGAATAATGTCCTCGAAAAGACTTGGGCACACGACCATGAAAATAAGCGAAGCAGAAATGATGATTGACCAACTAGCACTGGAAGTTGGGGTATGCTGTACCTCACTTTTGGACAAATCCAAGTCTGAACACAAACAGCATGGTGGCAAGGATGTCATGAATGACATCATGCCATGTATCAGAGAAGGGACTGTCATGTCTGATAAATGCCACCGGGGAGAGGGTTAGTCACTCTGCCTTCCTGATCCAGTGACTCAGGGTGAGAGAAACAGGCCAGACCAAAACCTAAGGGGAAACTCCAAAGGAGCGATGGCGGAAAAAGTATCACCTCCCCGTTTGACATTCTGACAAGCTTCTTCTTTTGCAAGCATCAGTCACCCAAAAAAAGGTCTAAGTCCGTCAAAAATCAAGGGAGTAAATTGAGTAAATCACCCTCAGCCCGTGGTTCCAAATTGGATACAACAAACATCACCAAAATCCGTGAATTGCAGTGCTAAAACCAGAAAAACAACACCCATTTCCCACATTTCCTAGCAGTGCCTTGGGGCGCAAATCTTTGGCGTCCAAACGCTGTGCCTGCCCGACTGCAAGATGGGGCGCTGAAGATCCACAACACTTCCGTGGTCAATTCTAAACGATCCAAAGTGCGCGGGGGAAAAAACTATATAGGACACACCTGGGTTAAAACAGAAAACCGGAAATGCCAATGATAAAAAATCAGAGGCTTTGAATGGCTAAATCAAGGAAATGTAAGCAACAGAATCTGAAGACCAGCCAAGATGCCAACCAACATTGGTGACCACAACCGTTGTCCGCCACTCACCTCTTGACCTGAACTTGATCCTGGTTTATTGCGAAAACCAACATCTTCATTGATGATATCTACGCTGCTGTCAGTGAACGTCCGTACTTTCGATCTTTCGATCCTCATTGTGAAATCCCCATCTGTTGCGACCTGCTTGATTCGCTTGGGCGAAATGTCAACACCTCGAGGCGAGCACAGTTTCACGCATCTCCGTTTCGGGTGGTGATTTGTTTCGGCACTTTGGCTTGTTGGGGCTCTCCCAATTCTTTGAGAAACATCCCAAAGATGAACACATGTCGACTTCTACACGGGAGAGCTCATTCTTGTGTGAAGCAAGCTAAGACTGCAAGCCCCCAAAGGTCGTCGACCCCGAGGTACATCCTTCAAACTCGACCTTGAACACAAGAGGTGTCCGCCCAAAAATCCCAACATCAAAAACCAGTTTGCAGCTTCCTTTTGGGAAACCCGGCCGATGGCATCAAGACCAAACCTTGGTGTTTTGATCGTAGTGGGTCAGTATCCCCAGGAAATCTGGCGGTTGTTTCCCCCAACAACCATTTTTGATGTAGGGTTCTTTTACTTCCGTGATGAAACAAACGCTTGCATTTCTGGTTGTTTGGGAATCCAGGTAGGTAACGTGTGTTTCGCGTTTACAGGGCATTTCCCACTCAGGATTGGATTTGTCTTGGCTTGTCACACCCTTTTGAAGTAAATACTTACTCATTTGCATGTGCCCCTGCGAGTTGCAGAGGCAGCAGAGTCTGAAACAAAGGGATCGTTCCAACAGCAAAAACATGATCAACCAACATTTGGCAGGCCTTTAGGTTCAAACCAGAAACCATTTGGGTCCAAATTGGGCACCCAAGACACATTCATGGTCAGTGGTTTAGTATTCCACATCCTCAAAAATCTGTCAGTCTCTGCACATATTTCGACCCATCGACGAACCCATCCACCACCCCATCCTCATCCCTGCTGGGTCTCCCGAGCTCATTGGCCACCGCCAGTACCGTGCCTGCTCCGCAGAAGGGATCGATCACCGTGTGCAGTCCTGGCGGATGGCGAGTCAGCGATTGACTGGAAAAAAATGGGGGGAATCCCATAGATCACAAGGTCCTTGATGAATTTATGGGGTCGTCTGCATAGATTACTGAGTCAAGTGATGTCACATGTCATTCTAAGGTAAGGGGTCGAAAGATTGACAAAACAAATCCCAAACACGCGCGATGTTCGCACCAAACATGTGGATTTCTAACCTACAAGACTGGATGTTTCATACTGAATATTATTAATTATTGATGATGACCTCCCGGCACTGGGTTGATTCGAGGCAAACTTTTCATGAAACCGACGAGTGTCAACCAATTGAATATACAAATATGATGCAAAAAATGGAATTGTGATGTTTCTGGAAATCAAGAGTACTTCACCCACCTTGACACAACTCGCTGGAAGCGGAATGGCTGTGAAAAGAAGGACTTTGACCCCCCAAGAATGGAAAGAGCGTCATTGTCATTCTAAATTGGTATGGGTCACGATTCGGTACCACTATGTTTCTATCTTTGTTGCTGGAAATAAAACCTTTATTGATATGTTACTTGAATCACCATGGTTTGGTGGCATCCCCTTGTTGATCTGGTCATCTGGTCCTGTCCTATCAGACCAGTCCTGGCAATCGCCGTGTGGCCCACTTCAGCACTGCAGCAGTGGCGTTGAGGCCCATACCTGGCCATGGTTGGGGGGGAGCTGTTGAGATTTTACCCAGCAAACATATGTCAATGTTGGACTTCAGCTCAAGAAAATGTGGGTAAAATTTGGGTGGGAGTGGACCCGAAATGTGGACATCAGGCGCAGAAAAGAAGAGGCTATAAAGACGAAACCACAGGAATCTGTGGATCCAAGGGGCTTTAAACTTGACCCATTATGCCCATTTCAAAGGTACATAAATTTGGGTGTGACCAGCAAAACCATGGGCGCAATCGATCAGAAATCCTGGGACATCCTTTTTTGGGACATCAACAATTTTAAGCCACCCCCAGCCAGCTTCCATAGCTTCAAGGTGAATCTCTCCACAAAAAAGAAAAACGCAGACTTCTAGAATTCCCGAACATGCCGGGCCCACAACATGCTCCTTTCCTCAGGCTGGGCTTGGGGCCCCTCTCTAGCACATCAGGAATGGTACTTCCCAAATCCACCACCTCGTCATCCAGCCCCTGGCAGCCAACTCTCGCCACTTCAGGGGGACCCTTTGCGAAGCAGAGGAGGTGCGTGAACTGCACGGCGTTCCAAGTGGGTTGATCAATGGTGCCGAAGTGGACGATCTTGTGCCACTTCAGCCGCACCTGCCAACAACCTACTGGGCTGGGCCATGGTTTCCCAAAAAAAAACTACTGACTCTGACAAATGACAAATATGAGTCAAAATTCAAAGTGCCTCTGTTCTTTCTGGCAACAAACTAAGCCATTTTTTGGGGCACCCAAGAATTGACCCATCCCATAGCCATCTTCCCTAGTACCGGGCCCGCCTGTGGTACTTCCTGCGCCGCCTTCAGGACCAAAAACGCCTTGCTCACCTGGCCCTTCTCTGCCAGCCTTACGTCGGTCTGGTAGAAGACCGCCACACCATTCAGCGGCAGGGCCCCCAAAATCTGGCGAACTGCCTGGGCCATCCAGCCATGGTTGCCCCAGTTCGCCCCTCTTTGCCTTTGCCACTTCCACTTCCCAAAATTGGAGGTCCCAAAAGCAAAACCGGTCAGAAAAACATTGCTGCAACGTATTCATCACTTTTTATTTATTACGTTTGTCATTGCTACTGCTACTATTACTACTACTAGCATCATTATTACTATTACCATCGCTATTTTGAAGGATTGACTATTTATTGACAGTTTACCATTATTGTTACAAGTATTAGTACCATTACAATGACATAATGATACAATCTGATACTAGCATCAGTAACTATAATTCACCATTATTATATCATGGTTCCTCTCTTTTTGCCCCCCCCGGAAGCCCCCGGACGTCCCGGCGCCTTCATGAAGAACTGCTCCCAATCTTCGAAGCGAGGTCCAAGGAACTCCACCACCTCCGACATGTCGGGCAGGGAGGTGAAGACCATGGTCTTGACGGGGAAACTCTGCATCTTCTCTATCCACCTTGGCAGCAACAAGTCATCTGGTGATGATTTTTGGTGGAAACTTCCTGAAAGCCACCAACTTCGGAGAATGGGAATTTCTGTTGGAAAATGACGAAAATCCCGCAAATTCCAGTCATTTGTTGGTCCAAAACAAAGTGACCCGAGAGTTCACCAAGATAGTTGAATACAAAAATGAGGAAAACTGACTGTAAAATCCGATGAATCCGATGCGCAGATACATGTTTTTGATATAAAACAAAAAAGGATTCGCTGGAGGAAATCCAGTTGATCCACGGATGAATCAGAAGGGGCAAACCAGGATAGTGGACGTAAGATTCAAGGACCAGTGGACTTTTTTGCTCCGCGAATCAGCCAAGCCACTTGAGCGCATCGTCGCAGATCACTTCTCTTCCGCCCTTCCTTTTGCCCTTCATCTTTGGGTCTGCGGCGTCTTCCGAACTTCCCCGAACGGGGTTGATCCAACCGTTGGGAACATCCCAATCCCAATCACTGTTTTTTACATGACTGAAGTAGACGCATCTCCAGTTTTTTGGGCATCCCCCATCTTCTGCTTGCCCAAAGGGGCCGGCACGAAGTGTCAAATTTTGTTTCTGCGGTGTTCATCTTTGCTTTTGGTGAACTTTCATATATATAAATATGTATATATACATATATATATATATATGTATATGTATATATATGTGTATATATATATATATGTATGTATATATGTATATATATATATGACAAATGGCCCTACCCGTCTATGAATTCCGACGGTCGTCCAAACCTCTTTGGGGTGTCCAATTTCTTCCCATCGGTTCTATCTCCAGCATTCCCGTCCTTCGGTGAAATCGGGAAGCTCACTCAGCACCAGTTGGGGTGGTTTCAAACCTACTGACAAATTCAGACATTTGAGTAAGAAATGGTCGAAACCACTAAAGTTGCTAAAGGAGGGGTAAGTATCTATATATGTACAGCATACATGTATCTGTATGTGTTGTGTACATGTTTAATTCCCATTGAATGATGGTTCAATCACGTTAAATCATGTTAAATCATATCATGCTTAAATCATGGTAAATCATGTAAAAATCCCATCCGCTTCTTGGAAAAATATGTGAAGCGACCCTGCGCCCCAGTGCTTCTGCCTGCGCGATCTTTCGGCTCCTTCGCCGCACCTTCGACCCGAATCAGCCGAGCATCTGGGCAGGTAGAAAGTTGGGGGAATCAATGGGTCACTGGATTGGTTGAAGGGAAAATTGGAACCGGAAACCATGGTTTTCACCATGAAATATAGGGGTTTCCTGTAAATTTTCCCATTAAGAAACTATATCATTTGAGATATGAATGGATAGTATATGGACATGATATATGGGGATGATATACCCCCAAGTAGGGTTTCCCACAGATTTTCCCTCAAAACAATTCTGGCAGGAATCAATACTTTGATTCATGTGCAAAGATCTGAAAAGTACAAGTACCATTCCTATATCAGTTTTTCCTTCAATGCAATAAACGGGGTGCATTGATCCAAGGTTGACGTTGGAACCCCATGAATGCCCTCTGGTACTCAAACGTGGCAATGGAAAATCCACCTTTTGTAGATGATTTTCGCACTAAAGCCTCCATTTAGTTGGGGAATTTCCATTGCCACGTTTGATTGC
Organism: Symbiodinium sp. clade C Y103; assembly: GCA_003297045.1. Taxonomy (NCBI): domain Eukaryota; class Dinophyceae; order Suessiales; family Symbiodiniaceae; genus Cladocopium; species Cladocopium sp. clade C. The sequence continues at coordinate 92,253 of BGPT01000650.1, forward strand.
CAGAGAGTATACCAGGTCGTAGATGATACCATTACTCGCCATTCATTGTGGGGTCTGCAATCCGGGCCTGTTGGCCAGACTTCTACAGAATTTCACCCTGAAAGAAACGTTGGCTTCGTGACAAAATGGAAAATACCTCTCAAAATGATTCGAAGTTGCCATTTGGATGAGAAATACGATGCAAATGGGAACTGGGGGGTACCCAATTGTCAGACAAACCTTGTGAATTCCTTCTCCTACAGGCCGATCGAGATCATGAAGCCTGGGGAAAAGCAAGCTACAAATATGTGTGACGCAGGAATTGTATAGTGACCAAAAAAATGTCCCAGAAAACCATGGAAAAAAGATGAAAAAAGTAGAACTTCAAAAAAAACTCCGCAAAAAACGCGATGAATCCCAGCCACACATCTCCTTTCCAGGCACCCCTGGCCTGCCGGTTCTACACAGGGCGACCTGCCATTGCTTCCCAGCTGCAACAGGAAACCCCCACCCCCAGTTGGAGCGAAGCCACCCGTCCACTCCCAAAGTTGGTTGAAGCGAGAATCTCGGGAAAAACACCAAAGATTTGGATTGAAAGAAAATCATGAGTTTCCTTTAGAACTCACATATGAACAACAGCTTTGGTTGGGTTCCCACCCCTATGATTTTGGTCGGTTCATATTTCTGCATGGCAACAACTCATACTTTCAAAAAAAACCATCCGCTTTTGCTCTGTTTTCTTATCCTGCATTGGCTCATCCCCATGCCACAATTCTTATGATGGTAACAACCCATGACGTCATGGGAAAAATGCGTCCCAAGACCCAAGACCCGGGTTCTTAATTATCGACTAGACAAGACATGTCATGATATATCCACCATAAATCCAATCGTTGGCAAAGGTATCAACCCACTGACCTGTCATTCCAGTGACGTCGCGACGTGATGTCGTTATAGAATTGATCAAGACCATATCCCATTCTACCTCCATCCTGTTTTTCCCCGGGTATATCACCATTTTTCGTGCTTAAAGTCCCCTTTCTAGACCCGAAATCCAGCCAATGAAATCCCCACCTTGGCACGGCCCGCGCCAGGCAGAAGCCCACCAGTGCCCCGAGGCCTGCGGCAGCCAGCAGCTGCCACCTGGCAGGGAAGTGGGAGACCAAAACCAGAAAATCCTGGGAGAAATGGCGGCTTTAACCGTGACTTGCTTGGTCCATCCGATTTCAAGAAATTACGGATATTTATCATATCTCTAAATAGCAAAAGATTGTACTAGAAATAATTAGTCAGTTGACTTATATCCCACTCATTCGTTCCCAATCATTGGCCCCAAACAAGACAAGCCCCATCCCAAGCTGCCCATCCCCTTTTGAAACTGCAGCCATTGATGCGTCCAGTGCCGAATCTGCCCCATCAGCTCGGCCGTGTGACCACCCAGCATGACCTGTTGAAACAATGTTTAAGAAAATGGGAAGAAATGGGGAAAATATACTGGGAAACGAAACTGTAGTGAAAGTTTCAAGAATTAGTGTCTCATTATAGTTTTTCCAAAAAATAGTTCAAGAATACCATGGGTGCATTGCCAAAAAATAGGATCCAAATAGATGGTAGTTGTTTTTGGTAATTTGGTCATGCCTGACGCTTGGGTTCCCGATCACTTCCCGGTTGATGAGATGATGAAGGAACAAGTGACCAAACTTCTGTGATGTCAGAATCAAGAAATCGCATGTGTATCCATCTTCCAGTTCATGAGAGGGAGCACCTGCACCAGGTAGACTGTCTGATGTTTTTTTTTGGAGGTTTGAAGTGACAAGCTGTTTATCAACGGAAGAGGCGTCCTCAAAAAGAAGTGACATATCAGTGATTCTAAAGCGTGTTTTTCAAAGGAGCAAACAGCAAACAATAACGAAGGGGAGACTGTTTCGAATCGTGTCCACATCAAATGTGTCTTTATAGACCTCCTGTAACAACGGTTTGATCTAAAAACCTGTTACATACGGGCAATGTCTCTGAAAAATAAAATGACAAGGATTGTCATGCAGGTTCTCACCCAGGGTTTGCAGCCCCACGCCATGTGTTTGGCGGATCAAAGAGCCATCGAAGGGTGATACATTCGCAACTTATCACTGGGAAGCAGGATTCCATCTCGCAGATCCGTGGAAAAACTGGGTTAATTTTAAAAAAAACTGCAGAAACGGTAGTTCAATGGAGCACATGTTTGGTCCACTGACTTTTAGATTTCCGGAAAACATGGAACTGAAACCCTGTACCTTCCAACTTATGTAGGGGAAATCTCCAAGCCCAACAGTCCCACATGACACCGCGGTACCTTGTCACAGGCATCGACTGCGATGCCATAGTTGAGGATGTTCGGAAGGAGTTGCAACTGCATCATCGCCTCTTTGAAAGCAGCTGAGAGAGCAATGGATAAACACATGATGCTTGGATATTCTTGCAACCAACCATATTACCATAATTGTTGCTATCACTATTGTCACTATTGCCCATGATTGATGATAACTCTTAATCATTTATCATTCATTGTCACGGCTTGTCTAGTATATAGTGTTGCCGTGATTGATCTATACATCTCTTATGAATGAAACACAACATACCATATCATGTACAAACTATATATAACAACACAATCAAGAAGAATCATCATCATTGTTCTGTTTATATCATTCATAGCAAGAGATTGCATCACCATAAATCATGTTTGCATAGTTCAATAGTTCACATGGGTTTGTCTGAGAAGTTGTGTATGTCCATCAAGTCAAATAGCCATTTCAATGGAAGAAACCAAGATGAACCATCAAATTTGGTGGTACCAATGGGGGACGCCCAAATCATCCATTTCAATAGGTTTTTCCATTATAGACCATCCATAACTTGGGGTACCCCCTTTTTAGGAAACCTCATGGTGATGTCGCCTCCAACAGCTCCAGGGATTCCTTCCACTGCGTCGCAGTGCCCTCCAAAGAACTGAGTGCAGCGTTGTAGACCAGGTCCTTTTGTTTGGTGCGCACCGTTGGGAACACAATGGCACGCATGGAGATAGGTAAAATGGACGCCGAAATCACCTATTTTCATGGGAAAATATGTGGAAAATATGTTGATTAAAATGGGAGATTGACCAGCAATAACTATACCGGATTGTACCGGGAATATCATACGATTGTATGTGGATAAAGAATCGAGATGGTTGGCCACGGAAACATGGAACAGAGAAAAGCACCATGATGTGTTCAGGAAATGACCCATACATGGAGATTCTAAAGGGCACAATGGACATCTTTTATGGGATACAACCAACAATACTTGGAGATGGCTATGCGTAGAGTCCCTTTTTTGGTACCTGGGAATACCTGGAAATGAGCCACAAAACCTGTCTTCATCATCCCAACTAGGAGAGAGCATCAACAAGAGTTGAAAACACCAATCTGCAAAAGAGTGAGGCAGAAGCAACAAGCAGTTCATCATCTAAAGGAGAAATGAAAGAAAGTTCCACACTTGTGCCATGCAGGTTTGAATCCACAGCTGCCATTGGTGTTTGAAACAATAAGTCACAGTAGCATGCCCTTGGCTTCTTGTGCAAGGTGAATATCACCAAAAAATGTGATCAATTAGTGATCAATGGCAGGGCAGATTGATCCGTGGCCCACTAAAGCATCCATTTTTGGTGGTTCAAAATGGTTCAAAAGTGCAAAGTCATTCCCAATCTGTCCCCTTGCACAGACGCTCTCCCCCATCCTCACAATCCCCTGAGCTCTAGACTGATGATGGAAAACCTCCAAGTGCACAAGCGATGATTTATAGATGCTCAGATGGGGAGATTGGGACATCTTCTAGATTTACATGCGCAGCACCGCTTTGAAGACTCGGGTCCCAAATCTACAAATTCACCATCCTGCACTGAAAAAAAAATCAACTGTAAATTCACAAGGCAGTCTGAAGATCATCCACATGGGTTTGTCCAAGAAAGGCGCCCCAATTCATGGCCATTTTAATGATGGTAAACCACAGAATTTGGGGATACCCTCTTTTCAGGCAGACAACCGCATTTCTGCAAATCCGATCTGCATGACATCTCCGAATGGGGCGAAATTCTCACCTCCTCCCCCTCTTCCGAAAAGGCAACAACCGAGGGAAACCCCAAAGTATTCCCAAGCTGTTGGATGTTCCCTGAAGCTACCCAACCCTCTGACATTTGCAGAGCCAATTAGTTGCTGATATCTTGGGGGTTAAGTTTGGACCTCAATTCCTCAAGATTCTTTGTTCCTCACATCATTCTGTCCTGGTTTACCCCGTATTTGCTCCAACCACTCAGGCCATCCACTCGCTGAAGTTTACAATCAAAAGCCACAGTTTTTCCCCTGAAATTCCCATGAAGTACCAGCCAAATATGGGGGAAAAAACGGCGAAACCCCAACACTAAAGCCTCAAATATAGGGGTTATATCCCAACTCATAGGCGTTTTGTACCATAGATTACCATAGTTACACAGTTGTAGTCTATAGTTCTACCCATTAATAACCCCAACTGCACCAGTTCCCATGCCTCTCGCCTCGTTGCGCCAGCAACCCCAACGCCTTTCGCCACTGGCGCCCCAGCGCACAGCCACTCAGCGCGCTGCCGCGGCTCACGGCGTCAGCGCGCAGCACCAAGTGATGCAGAGACTCGAAGAGCTGCAGGGCTTGGGGCCACCTGGCCATCATCATAACCGGTAAAGTGGGATGATATATGAAATCCATGAATCATAGATATCCCATGAATGTAGATTATATATGTATATATATATATGGGATATCTGTATTCAATGGATTACACATATTATATTATCATCTTAATTCTTAATGGTATCTGTGTATTATGTGTATATATATATATATATTTATTTATATTATATAGAGGCACTAATTATAGATATATGATGTAATCCATTGGATTGCAACTACTTGTCCTCAGGCAATGGATCATTGGTTTCTGAGCCAACCATGCGACAATCCCCGGTACTGCCACAATGAAACCTGTCTTGGGCTTGCTTGGGTTTCTCTGAAAATGGTGTGCACCCCCCCCCAAAAAAAAGGCATGGATTTCCAGGAAAAAACGATGACTCACCAGTCAATGGATTGGCTAAAGGGAAATCTCAATAAGAAATTCACCTGCAAAAAAAATGCGCGGATTCGAGTGTCGATTTGGAATCCGGGGAAGATTCAACCCACCTGGAAGCGGCGCCACAGGCACTCTGGGCAGCATTGCAGGAGATCACATCAATCTTCACCAAGCCTTTAGCAAGCGCTAACAGCTCCAAGGCCTGCAGTTGGCCGCCCAGTTTTGATGCAAGAAAACCATCATTTTGATGCTCAACTTCTTTAGCAAGTATGGTGGAGCTTAAGGGTGAACAGGTGAAATTTCGTGAAAATTCTGAATGACCATGGATGATCCTGGAAATGTGGTCTATGGTTTGGAAGTGGGGTATGGGCCCCGCTAGAACTGGGATAGTATGACCCAGGGGGTGATGGTTCAAGCGCCGTTAAAAGTCAGAGGTTTCTATTAGCGGATGGAAGAGCCTATCAAACTATCTGTTGTTGTAGGCCATCCTAAAGAGAGTTATACAGTGACAGTACAGTACAGGTCAATTGCTTTCCAGCAAGCAAGAAGGGCAATGGGAATTCCACACGTTTAGTAGGAAATGAATCCACCAAGACATATGTTCCATTGTAAGTTTAGCTTTCTGGAGGGTATCGACTCAAAAAATCCCTAGATACGTATCCTTCACATCTTCCAAAGTTCCGAGTCGCTTCATCTACAGCAATGCTGGCAACCTTGAGTACCTTGTCAGAGAATAGAAAATTTCTGAAATCTTTGGCTTGGTGACTTATGCCATGCTTTCTACATGTGGCTGTGGGCCTCTCCGGTCCAATCAGCCTCAATTGATTTTCAACTGCAACTGCCCCGTTGCTCCAAAACACATCCCTAGGTCCCCCCCTCCAGCAGCCCCAGCCCCCACCTTTCTCCATTGCTGCCCCTTTTCGCAGGCGCTGATGACTGCGTTGAAGGTCACGAGATCTGCCAACTGCAGCGCCTGCGCCTCCGTCAGAAGCTGCAGGGCCAGCGGCCAGCGCCCTGCCTTCTCCTCAAAGGGATGGAGCAGTGGGAAACATCCCTGGGGTAGCCGGATAGCCTCAATGAAACCTGGAAAAACTTGAAAAACTTAGACTTTTTGTTGAAAAAAAAACACGGAAGGAGTCAAAGAAGAAGCCCTCCCCAGGGTTCAGCTGTCCCTTTTGGGGGGCAACCAAATCCGATGGACTGTAGGAGATTGCCATTCAGCAGTGGCTCAACTATCCACCCCTCAGGGATGAAGCCGTGGTTAATGAAAATACCACGAAAGACCAACGGGGTGCCAACACTATTTCTTCGCCCAGTCATCAAACATGGATTTTACAAAAGCTGACCCTCTTTCAAACCTCCAGCTTATGGTCCACTTTCAGAATTAGGGGGTAGCATCAAACCAAGCTTCACATGCACTGGCCAAGGCGTTGAAGATCACCGTGTTTGGAAGCAGCTCCGCTTGCAGCAACTGCTGCAGGAGGTTCAAGGCATGCTGCCATTCAGCTGCTGTCTCACATGCACTGATGGCTGCACCGAAGCAAACCACATCCTGAAACGGACGAGATGGCCCTGGTAAAGACGGGGCTATGGTTCAACTGAAACTCCCTTGGAAAAAAAAGGTCAACTGATGAAACCAATGCCTGGTCGGCTTGGCTTGATGGCATCTGAACAACCAAGAATGACATGGTGTAAAACCGAAACTTCAGCAGAAACTGTACGATTCCGCCATCTGAAATCTGTTTCACAACCACAACCTGTCACTTTTTCACCCAAAATCTCTTGACCAAAAAAAATCATCTCCAACCCAAACTCCCCCATCCCATCCTATTCCATTCCATCATCAACCATCATCCCAAGGCACCGCTTCCATCTCTTCCGTCAGCTCGCCCAACAGCCGCAAGGCCCAGCGCCAGGAAAACCTGCAGCAACTCATCGTGGCGCCATAGGTCACCAGGTCCGGCACCACTCGGTCACTGCAGTGCAGATGGAGGGCGCACGGCCAGGCCGCCGGGCCCTTGGCCGGGGGGAAACTCGGTGGGTTTTTTTGGGGGGGGATGGGGGGGAGTAAGTTTTTGGGGATGCGAAGAGAACGCAAGATGTCTGCTTTATATTTTTTGAGGGTGAAGTTCGAGTTTGAAGCTGGATCTTGGATCTGTGAAGTCTCTGTGTTGAGAAGTGATGAAGCAGATCAGGAGTCATGGGCAAAGAGAGAGGTAAGGGAACAAATGAGTGAGCAATGAATATTGTACATGCTGATGTGTGTGTGTGTGTATCTTTGTTCAATGACATGATGAACAACTGAATTGAAGGTAAGTGTATACTGTATACTGTGTACGTTTTCGTGTGACGCGACTTTTTGGGGAAGATCAAGCCAACTACGCCCCAAAATTAATCAAAGCTGGTCAATTCTTGCAGGGAAAATGTCCTTGCAAATCCTTGGTCATTCTCAAATCATGAAGTATAGTCCCCGCAAACAATAGACATCTAGTAGTAGTTTTCATGGTTAAACCTCACTCTACCCAATAATTTGCATGCTTTTTCTTCGTATCCCTGGCTACCTGGCTCCTGAAAACCTCCCTTCCCATTCCTGCAATTCCAAGCATCGCATGCGCTGATGGCTGCATTGTGCAGAAAAATGGACTTGGAGTGATTCTTGTTGGAAGCATCCTGCCAGCTCACACATGGCGGAAGTTGAGAGGGGGGGGGGATGGATCAATCTTCTTGATCCGAAAATCCGGGATAGTCTTTGGTCAGCAGTGAAGCACCAGGAAACACACTCAATTTTCGACCCAAGTTGGCCTCATACCAGTCGACCTTGCCAAGACAAACACTGTGAAGTTTCGCCATGGGTTGCCTCCCTATAGGTATCATTCCTTGTGTGGGGATAAACCTCCCATCACTTCAGGTCCAATCATCAAACCCCCAGACAACTTGTGGTTCACCCTTTATTTCCACACAGAACAGATTTCATATCGCAGCTCCCAAAAAGATACAAAAGCAAAATCCTACCAAAATGGTGGCAAATCACGTTTCTATCGCTTTTTTGGACTTACTATACACTCACCGAAGGTCAACCTGTTGTGGACTTCATCACTTCTTCTTCCCAGTCGATCCTCAAGAAGTGCCAGGGAAAGTTGCCAGTGCCCCGCCCGGCCGCAAGCACTGATGGTGGCAGTGGTGACAAAAGATGCGGCCTTCCCAGGGAATGGCCGGGAGTGGCGACCACATCTTCAATATGGCGACCGATCCAAAAAGATTGGACCATGAATGGTTTTTTTTTGAACCGTACCTCTTGAAACATCATCTTACACCACCAATACTTCTGTCCATTTGCACATTTGTCTGTATCGCCAACTTCCCTGGGAGAATTCAATGTCAGGTCATTTCTGGTGGCCACATGGGCGTCAAAATTGGGTACCTCTAGAATTGGATGGCTTACAGTATGAACCAATTTCGACCATACTTGACTAATTTTAGGGCCACCCAATCTGAGATACCCAATCTACTATAATTGAGGTAACAAAATTGCGCCAATCTGAGGTACGAAAATTGGCCCAATATAGGTCACCAAAAATCACCAACCCATGGTCCGTTGGGCCCACAATTTTGACCCATAACCCCCATCACCACTCGAGGAAGGGTCCCTCGAGTGCCTCATCTCCAGGTCTCAATGAGCCCAGCAAGTCGGAGCAAGAGTTGAAGTAGCTGAGTGCCATCTGCCAGTAGCTACCTGGGATCAACTGGCACTAAAAGGATATATACATATATATATATATATCATACTATACATATATACATAAAACATATATTATGATATATATATATATATCACCAACAAGACTTTGGGGCTTGAACTACAAGAAAATGGTGGATTTACAAGCATTTATCCAATACCAAAAGGGGCAATGACCAACGAATGTGGACTCCATGGAACACTTTGAGTGGGCCCCTCCGAAGCATGGGCACCCCCAAGGTCTCAATGATTCAACTGCCAAAACAGACCATATCATGATGGATTTTCGGTGGGAAGGATGCAAAGATAAAATTCACACAGAAACTCAAATCAAGTATCAAAAAAAACTATGACATGAAAGTTTTCTCCACCATCCAGCCACACTTGGCGCAGGCATTGATCACAGCCGCATAGCTCACGGGGCTGGGATCAATGCTCCATCGCCTCATGTCCTCAAAGAGAAGGATGGCGCGGTCGACGTGTGCTGCTCGGCCACAGGCGTTTAACACCGAAGTCACCAGGACCACATCTGGACACCTGGGATTTTTGGCCATGCAGGGGATCGCCAGGTATCTCTAGGTGCTGTGCGTCCCCCCTTCGCTTGCCAAAAAAATGGATGCGTTATCAATGGGGTGGCAAATGTGGGCGGTTTGATGATTCCGAGAGAACAAGTGGGTAAGTGGGTAGGGGTTTTGTGGCTTCGTTGGGACCCCAATGACTTGACCCATCCTTTTCCAAGCCACAGCTGTTGCCGCTGCAGGGCGGTCAACAGCTGTAGGGCTTGGGTCCATAGCGCGGAGTCGGCCAAGGTCCTCGCGTGCACCACCTGGCTCCTGAAGTGCCCCACGTGGATCCGGAGCGATGTTTCCCATGATGATCGGGCACCCATGAAAATCGAGGAAAATGGAAGGAGCGTGGATTCCAAGAATGGGCAGAAATTGGCTGGAATTCCAGCTCTGAGTTAGACTTCAGAGTACTTCTGCCATGGTTCTCCTGGATCTGCAATTTCAGCACACACCTCCAGCAAATTGTGTTTCAACAAATGGCCAAGGTTCTCCTCAACCTTCACCGATGCGGCATCCAGTTCCCCTTTAAATACCGCAACATCCCAGTCATCATTTTCACCTTTTCATCCTTGAAATGACGGAGGAAATACCATGAAATACCCCATGTTCAGAGTGTCTCAATGGTACCCCCATCAACATCGCTGCAACCATCTCCCTAGTCCTGGGCACCGAAATCGCTGCCATCTGCAACAAAGGGCCCAGTGGCAAAATCCACAGGGAAATTTTGGTGGATTTCGGTGCATCATCATGACCTCCTGGTCAGCAGAGCCATGGCTTGAAGCTTGGCGATGCCAACTACTTGGGCCAGAGGGAGAAGCAGCAGGTGGCCGTCAAGGCATTGCAAAATTGGGGTTCGTACTAAAACTGACTAGAATCTGTGGTTTAGAGCCACACTCCGGTGTTGCAACCAATACACACAACCCCAAAGACAGAAGAAAATCACTCTTATAGTCACATTCCCCACAATCTGAAGCAAGCAAACCAGCTGAGAGATACGCAAAAAACACTCCAAAGTTGCCCTTGAAGAACCCAAGCAGGTATCAAACAACTGGGATTGTACAGGACACATCAACTGATCCATCCATCTAAACACCCAACCCAAAACATGCAGCGGTTGACGCGCGCTCGCCGCCCATTCCATGCATGGTGGTCATGGCCACTCTCCCCGGCTCAATGCGCTGTGTTTCTCTGCAGGATGGGTGTGGGTCTCTACTTCAGCAGTGCCGTGCTGGTCTCTGACCTGGTACATCCGCATTCCTCATGTACAACGGGAAATTTTGCCAAAACCATCTGTAGATAGTGAGTTTTCCATTGCCAGGTATTTTGCCAGGTTCGACTACCGAGGGCAAGTGCCTCGAAATGCCTCTAAATGCCATCCTGTTGATTTTTTTTGACTCGCAGCCAATCTTTGAACAAATGTCCTTCCTCGAATCAGACAAAGATTTGGGTGTTCCCACTTTTTAAGTCATTCCCACGAGAGGTCTTCCCCAAAGCATGGATTGGCTCGCCATTTCAAGTGTGGCACTTAGGTTCCTTGCACATGTTGGGTGCTACCAATGCAGCTGAGGGCCCTCTGAGCCATAAAGCTGCGTATTGAGTCCTGAAACCCTTAACCATCATGGAACCAGCTATGGATCAAAACCCTAGTGTTCAATTTTCTTTACATCAAAAATGTGTGGTGTATCTGGATGTTCATCCCAATACTACCATATATTCCCCGGATCATAGGTCTTGAGCCACCCCATTTTCAGTGATGAAAATTGTCAGCGCTTTCCTGCCAGCTCGAAATGGCTTGGACCATTGCTGGTTACATCCACTTGCCACATGTATCTTCACTCATCTCTTCCCAATGTGTTGGTCTCAAAACAGGTTCGTCAACATTCACCTGACATCAACCAACGCTACTCACCCCAAGAAGGGGCCCTCTTAACGTTCACCCTGCGATGCACTTGCCTGTTCGAGTCGAAGGTCTGATAGTAATGCTGACAAAACCTCGAATTCCAGGAAGCACAGATAGTTTCAGATAGCTTCAGGTAGCTTCAGATAGCTTCAGATAGTTTCATCCAATAGTTGATAATACCCCAAAGGTGAGGTATCACAAGACCGTAACCAAAAAGGGGATTTGGATTTGGGATATGAGAAATCGTTGGCGACCCTGAAAAAGTCATTCTAGCTTAGCTTCACAAAACGAAGTCTTGAGGATCCCCCTTTTGTTGGACAAATCTGCCGGCCGCAAGTCAAATTTGCCGCTAAGAAGAATGCAGTGCTCGTCAACCGGGAGTCATCATGCCACTCAGATGGATTGGACAGCACAAACTACATTTGCGGCCAAGATTTTTTGATGAGCCATGAAAGATACCAGATATGCCATCCTATTGCATATACACGCTACTATGGGCCATAACTACACCCAACAAAATGCATTCAGCAAACTGTGGTCTGTTTTTATCGGTTGCACACACCCCCTGGAGGCATCTTTCGCTGAGCTTCCCTGCTGCTCACCTATTTGCTGAAACGCCATCACCGCCTCCAGGCATGAATTTGGACTGTGTTTTTTGCAAATTTGACATGAATTTGGCATGAGTTTGGCATGTAAAGAAGCTGCTTGGTTTCAAGTTCACTTGTTCCAAAGCCAGGTGGAGAAAGGGCATCCCTCCCAGGTGGGAACAAGGGTTCTTACTTCGTCGTTAGAACATGTTGGAACGAACCAAAAAACATGACGGAACCAACTGAAACATTTTGAAACAAGAAGGGGGCCCAAAATCGCCAGCCTTGACACTGGGAAGCTATTTATGAGAGCTGACAATTGGCCATCCAGGCTGAGTTTAAATGGACATGGTTTCCGTTTTGTTTCGATTGTCGAGCAAGACCTGGAAAACCCTTGGAACAAGCAGCGCTACTCCCAATTTATGTCCTGGAAAGGCAACTCATAGAAGTCCCAGGGACCAGAATCTGCTGAGTGAACCTTCTTCCACACAGAAAACAATAGAAAAAACAACTTGAGCAGCATCCAATTCACCTCAAGTTATCCCCAAAGGTGCAGTGTTGATTGAGATTCCAAGTTCATGAATTGCAGCAAACCCCAAAAAGATGGAACGGTAATTACCGTTATTTGTTTTCGCAGGATTTGACTCTTCTATTTTTGGGTGGGTTTACTATATATAGTACTCATCCCCTGTTATCCCCATGAAACAGCTAGTATAACCTCATTCACCCAGCCGGCAGAAATTCGTCCTGCCTCAGCCGACCACAGCAGCCACCACAAGAGCCCACTGCACTTCTTGTGCGACGGGCAGCCGCAGCCAGCGGTTTAATGTTCCCCAGCTGCAAACGGCCGCAGGACCCTGGGGCTTGGGGACTGAGTCATTGTTGAAAAGACCAAGCGGTGGATCCAAAACGGCCCATGTTGGAAACCCCAAACAAATACAATTAAACAATACTTTAAAAAAATGTTTGGCAGCAATTATTAGGGGACAACGATTTTTATCGTTTCTGGTTGTATAATGAATTTTCTTTCCGATGGGGATAATTACATGATGATGTATGATTTTGCAAATCTGCAATCATTGATAAGCGTGTTGACACAAGCGCATGATTAGATGTGCAAAGTCCTGCGCCAAATTATCGGCTGCCTATCAACCAATCCACACCTCGTCGCTCATTAGCTGGGACCTGTTTTTTTCCTGCGTGATTGTGGGACTAGGAAAAATAATGTTTTTCTTTGAGATCGTCCAAACGGCATGTGATTTTCACTATGTTCCTCATTTTGGAATGAACCACCTAATTTTGGAAACAAACCTCCGCTGTCCTTCTTTTGTAGGATGCGAATATGTGTTGCAACCGTGTCTATGTCTGGCAGATCCATTTTCTCGCCGCGCACAGAATGGCGGATGCCCCATGGCACATCCGGCGGGCGTTCCTGCAGAATCAAGCGTCATTCTTGGGGTCAAACAACTACTCTGAAATTCCAACAATGCAAACTTGGGTTCTGGAAGTAGTGGAAATCCTTGTCTATAAGGAATTGGGCAACTGACGCCAACTGAAAGATTGTACATGAAAAAAAGATTCAGACCAAAGTCCAATCAAAAGGAACAATTCCCATCGTCAAAAACGGTCTGCCATCACCCAACTACATGGGTATTGTCTCAAGTTTGGAAACAGTACCCCAGGAACCCATAGTTTATCATCATTTCGCTTGCCGAAATTGTCATCAATTGGTGTATTCTTTGGCAGTGCTGGGCGCCCTTTCTAGCAGCCTGTCATCCAGCTACACGAGCTCGAACCTGGGTGGCGAATTCCCACGCTAAGGCAAATTGCGCAACTGTTCCTAGAAAGAAGGGGGGGGCCAATCCGCCGACCCCAGCAAAAGCAAGGGGTGCGCGTCAGAGAAAAAGGCCGAAGGACAAGTGACAAGAGCCAAAGAGTCGAAAGCAAGAACAAAAACAGAAACAAAACAAAACAAAATAAACCTGTTTGTCTTCTCTCAAACTTCCTGGTTTTGCTGATGTTTTTCCTGGTAACTTGGGCACCTGTCGTTTCAAGAAAAAACCTCCAGTATAGAGTTTGAGCATTGAAAGAATCAGCTCCAGGAAAGGCCAAACAAGAGATGCCAACAAGCAAAATGCGCGCATATGTGCTTGTGCTTTTGCAAGAAGGAGCTTCAAATTTCGCCTGTCTTGTAGTCAGCGCGGCTGAGCAAGAGCCCAAATGTCCAGGCTAATTCCTGTGGAACCTTGGGTCCGAAGCTATCTACGCGAACCCCAGACTCAAGTCTTTTGATCCCTTCCTCGCTTTGCTCGCAAGCCTCGCGGCGCGCCTTTCCATCATTGAGCCTTATAGGCGCCTTGGCGCCCGGCACCAATTCCGCTCGACAAGGTGACGACGCCAAGCAGGCGGTTTCATCGTTACCTTGCGCAAGAAACGGACCAACTCGAGCGGCATCTTAGCACGATATTCCTTCAATTTTTTTTTGCTTGCGATGCACGCTCCAAACTTTGTCAAGCGCGCCGCCCAAGCCCTGCGTGCAACTCTCTCCTTGATTGTCCTGTGACCTCAACCCTGAGCTTTGAAGATGGCTTCGTCTAAATTGAAAATGAGGCGGAAAAAACCGGTGAAAAAAACAATACTCGCATCCCCCTAACTTTCAAGAAAAGAAACTACATGGTCCCAAATATGTGTTAATCCCTTACTAAACCATGATTTCTCGGGGATGTTTAGAATCACAGAGGAGGGATTTCTCTGAAGCTGCAGGACTCCCCACGTCAAACATATTAGGTCATATTAGACAGGTCATTTTGGCACGTCCCACCTTTGACCTTCGACCCATTCCTCGCCATCGGGACCCCGGGCCATCCTTGAGTGCTGCTGTAAACGCTTCCTGTGTGGCTGGTCAGAGCCGACCGTCTCAACCATCTCGCAAGAAATCAGTGGAAACCCAACCCTTTCGATGGGAACCGTCATGAAAAGGGTAGGGAGTCAGTCATCCAATGATCGTGCTGCCCCCATCTGGGGCTCTCCAAAGCCAGAACCTTTGAATTTGTTTGGCCCAAGGTGAAGCAGCAACCAGCAACAACCAAGCCCAGAGATTGTTCTTGAAGGTGGAACATGGTTGGTATCCAACCATTCCATCTTTGAAGAGAAAAATAGTTCCTGCCAGACTTGATCTGCATCAAATTTTGAATGACTGATACCAGCATTTACGCCCAACTGTTGTGTTTTGCTAGGTCTGGAAGTGTGACCCATATCTAATGGTGCTGGCTGGAAGGCCAGGGTTACATGCCTGAGCTTAAATACCTTGGATTTGCTTCTTAACTTAAGGAACCGCAACAACATAAAGCAAAAATGCCCTTTTGGGATTTCCCAAGTAGTGGGTTTTCCGTTGAGTAAAAAAAAAACATCTTCAGCATATCCAAGATACTCCACCAAGAAAATCTGACCATGGAGATACTTCCGGCGGCCCCATCTTCCGACCTCTTAGCCACCAGCTTGGCGACTGCAGCTGTCTTCTTGTCTCCGCTTAGCACCTCAGGGACAGCGGGTGCCACAAAAGGCTGTACAGGACATGGTGATTCCCCCAAAAATTGATCACCGGGATATTGGAAAACTTTTTGGAGATCCATAGAGGCACCATCCAGTCAGTATTACACTATATAAACCATCAGATCTTACGGGTGCGGTTTGCGTGAATCATTTGGCTTAGTTCCGGGTGACACCACCCCAAACAGAACTGACTGTGTTGGGATACGCCAAGAAGTTGAACCTGTTGTGACAGGAGGACCTTTTTGCATTCCTGGACCCTGGAGGATCATGAATCATGATTGAACCTCAAACAATCCCTGCAATTTGATCAGGTTGAGAATACCCGATACATGGATATTGCAAAGGTTGCCTAGACATCTTACTATTTGGAGGTCAGAACATTGGAGGCTGGTCTTCACACCAAAGTAGTTTGGAAATACCCTCTGGTAATCAAACATAGCAATGGAAAACACCATTTATAGATGTTTTTCCAATCAAGCCACCATTGATGCAGGATTTTCAATTGCCACGTTTGATTACCAGAAAGTAGGTGTTTCTGCTCTCACTCCTATGGTTTGATAGGTATTGACCTATCCAGATTCTGGCTGAGACAGGCACGGGCTGAGCCTTTAAAGCGGAGCGCCTGGCAGCTCGCCGGCAAAATCAAATTCAATGGGGGTAGGTGGTATGCACCAACAAATCAGATGAAATGTATACTGTTTGAGCCTGCTGTTCCTATACCCCCACAAGGATGGAAACCTAAAATCATACTAAACTAGTGATGAAATTTACTTGCGTTTCTATCTTTCGGGGTTACTATGCACAATTCACGTAGCCGAGTTATTAGGGATGATTACCTCGGCCGATGTCTTGGAGGTTTCGTTTGGAGGCAGCTCCATCTCGTTCACGTCAAGATCAGTAGCTTTGGAAAATCCTTCATAAGATTGGCAAACCTAAGCTGATTGCTGTGGGAAGTGAAATTGTTGTTCGTCCATATGAATCTCCGTCGCCAACAAGCCATTGATCCTAAAATTTCCTAAGGGACACGTGCACAGAAACGGTGGCAAATCTGTCATCTCCGGCCGAAATGCACAGAATTGCCAGAATCCTGTTTCTGCTAGTATGATCAAACATCCTCAAAACTTGGTACCATAAATCGGACTTGAGTGCTGACCAACGGTTCAAGGGATCTGTCATGTAGAGGGTTTTGAATCTCCCGCCTACCCCGTTTCATTTCCAAGTATCTCCATCAAGCTGACTATGTCGTCGTCGTCGTCGTCGTCGTCATCATCATCACCGTCACCATCACCATCACCATCATCATCACCACTACCACCCATGTGGGTCTCAGAAAAAATGTGACCAAATATTTTCCTGCCCTTGCCCTGGACCGGTCAAGTTCCAATGATTTTCCATACGAATCGGAGGATGAATAAATGCCACCTCCAAAATCTGAAACCAAGGTACCAGGGCGAACTTAGCCATACCCACCCTCTTGTAATCCATATTTCTAGATGGATGTACCATTCAGATCACCATCGATATGGACTTCTCCAAGGCCGCATCCAGAAAAATAAGGCCCCCGTCACCTCGCGGCCACTTCGATCTTCTCATGGTCTGTGGAAAAGGAGACCTGTCTGGCCTGAAGAGAAATGGTGAAATCGCCAGGATGTATGGTCGTAGGTGGGGATGAAGAATGAGACAAAATAACCTGCCCTGGTTCTTGACATCATATATGATATCATGCGTCACGTGTTTTCAACAATACCTTTCTTGACGCAGCACTTCTGCGGATGCGTCAATGTCCAAGACCCATTTGGACCCATAGAGAATTGGTTGTCTTTAGTCTTTCTGTAACCATCCCTTTGAGGGGCTACCCAAGTTTGACCAATCCCCCCCCCATTTAATGGACAGCTCTATCCGAAGGGAATCAATCCAGAGAGGAGATCAATGATCCTGATCCTTGATAAGAATAAAATTTGGGGAATTGCTGGTACTGATTTCGCACATTCTCAACTAGAGACACTAGATCTGAGGATCTACTTCCAGATTGTTGAGGGGTTATATAAATATCATTCATCCCACATCGGGCGGAAAACGAAGCAATGCCACAATCTCTTGGCCAACCCACCCTTGCCGCACTGGGAACGCCCACCTTCTCCACATCGTCCTCATCTTGTGGAACTAGGGGCACGGCGAAGTTGGGTTTGCCCTTCAGCCTCTCTTCCTGCAGCCCATGGGTTTTCCCCTCATTGGTGGTGGTTACAAGGCCCTTAATCAACTCTGATTCTTGGGGCGGGTCACCATTGGGGATGGTCAATCTCCCATGAAGATCATGAAGACTCAGGTGGAAATTGTCCTACCAAAACACCGAAAATGAGGTTAGGGATAACCTGCGCCTATAGGGCCACCCATCAACAATACCTCTAAGAGCTAGGTGCACCAAGGGTTCTCGGCCTCCTCTATTCTCTTTTCCTCTTTCCTTTTGACTCGATGTGCTTTTCGCATAGCACAATTCCTCAAAACGCGAGAGCACGGAAGAAGTTCAAACACCGGCCAAGTTTTTCTGCACTAGTCATGTCCCCCTCATATTAATTTTTCCCCTTTCTTTGTCCTCCAAAAAGAATGTATAGATCCAATTCTAATCCCTTCCCCCTGTGATCAAATACCCCGCCAGACGAAACCAAGGCGGAATGTACTGGATCTATACATCTTGTGTCCCTTATGGGTGGGATTCAGTACTATCTTGGGCTACCCCGATTTCAGGATGATTAAACGCTTGTAAACACTTAAAGTATAGTAAACTCTGATTCTTCTGGTATTTAACCCCTCTTGATATGATGAAACCAGCATTATCCTGCTGGTTGTTTCTTCGTCCCAGAGGGCCTTTTTTGTGCTGCCCCTGAGCCGGGCACCAGCCATAGGCATCTTCGCGGTCGGCTTGCAACTCCTGCGTCGCAAAGACCCGACACGCCGGACACTGGACATCTGGCCGTCTTCCAGGAATCAATGGCCCTGCTGAGAGCTATATCATATTGTTGGCTATATCATATTACACCATTGTTGCTCAAATTCCGATTTTTCAAATCTTTGGCAAAGCATGTGTTTCATGTTTGAACATCCACAGATGTGTCATCCCAACTTTAAAAATTTTGATCCGCTTCCCAACAAACTCATCACTCCTCCATCAAAGTAGATGATGTTCCTATGAAAAATAGCTGGCTCTACCCATCTTTACCCAATAATTGGGATACATAATTGACCATTTCTACCCCAATCGATTGCCATTTCAGCCTGTCCACGCCATCTGTCCTGCAAATCCGCCAGTCTTTCCTTCTCGCTCCGTTCCTTTTGCAAGTCGCCTCAGCAGTTGATGCTGGGGTCGACATCAGCAAACTTTGGGGGATTCACCCCACAAACTGATTCAAGCAACTATGAAGGAACAAAACTTGAGGAGCCAACAAGTTTGGGGGTTGAACTTGGGGGTTGAACTAACAAAATTGGAGGGACAAGGACCAGAAGTGCAAAAATATCCCCATGATCTCGGCTCATAACCCCATTGTCTCAGTATAAGATGCCCATTTCGTAGCTCCTGGGTTTCCACCGGGTCCTAACCGGGTCCCCAAACGCAAGGTCTTCTCCACCCGAAACATGGGATCCGCATCCATCCGACGCCGGGTCTCGGGATCGTTGAGCTCCAGGGTCTCGGAATCCTGGAAATTACTAGGAATCTTCACAAAATCAAACCAGCTAAACATCCTGAACCTCCTGAATTTCGGATGAATTCCAAAAAAAGAACACATAGAAAAGGGCTGCAATTTTTTTTGGGAATTTTTTCCCGTTCAGTTTTGGGATTTGTTTCCCGTTTTCTGGGTGAGGTGGTTTTACCTGCTATTTGCAACGTTTTGGAGCTGGAAGCTGCCATTTCCACGGTATTTGCAACAGTTTTGAGTTCGANTTTGCAACGTTTTGGAGCTGGAAGCTGCCATTTCCACGGTATTTGCAACAGTTTTGAGTTCGAACCTCTCATTTTCCATGGTACTTACCACAGTTTGCATCATGTTCTGTCCATTTTCCTTGCTATTTGCA
>BGPT01000650.1:132338-199419 GCA_003297045.1 Symbiodinium sp. clade C Y103
CTTCTGGGTCACAAACCATCACAAGCACGGCCTTACAGCCAAAACTGGCAGTGCATCTAGAGTTGGAAACACATATGGATAGAAAGGTGGAATACGATTCTTGCAGTCTTTCCATCATTTTCTCTTCATGCCTTTGTGAGAAAATATTCCTTTGGCAATGCTTGGAAGGTTGAACCCTTGAGTAAAGTTATCTCCCTAANTCTTTCCATCATTTTCTCTTCATGCCTTTGTGAGAAAATATTCCTTTGGCAATGCTTGGAAGGTTGAACCCTTGAGTAAAGTTATCTCCCTAAAAAAAAGAAATAGGGACGCAAGGTGGTCATGACTATGGAAAGAAAAATCCATGGACACAGTGGCACAATGGCGATGGAGAGAGACAGAGAGAGAGAGAGAGAGAGAGAGAGAGATAGTGGCACATTTTCAATTAGCGCAGTCTTCTGGGCTTACACGGTTTCACAACAAAATTGACTTCGTACCAAAATTTGCCAGTGCATCTTTCAACCTTCATCATGGTTTCAGCCTCCAAGCTTGGACTGTAGCTTTCAAATGTTAAGAGCGCGTATCAACTTGTCAAGACTTTGATCGTTGCACCGTTTTTTTGGGTTCAGTAAGGAAATTGGGTTCCTGACAGCAGCCACAGGCAGGTACGGTGTTCCAAGGGGGTACAAGTCTTCAGAACATACGGCGGTGCTAAGCCTTTGGTTGGTACTTTAGTCTTTAAAGTAGCACAGTGAAAGTGAATCTGGAATCTTTTTGCTGGTGCTATGCGCCTGTAGCTTTTAACTAGCGTGCGATGCGTGCCAGATGTTGAACAACAAAGAGTCGGAGTGCTTTTGNCTATGCGCCTGTAGCTTTTAACTAGCGTGCGATGCGTGCCAGATGTTGAACAACAAAGAGTCGGAGTGCTTTTGATTCGTGGGTCACGCCAGAGCCATCGTACCGGATAAGAATTAAAGTTCACGGCAAAAAATAAAGTACAAGGCTCAAAATTTTGAGCCTTGTACTTTAAATTTTGGGCCTTGTATGTTATTTTTGGGGATAGCAGATTTTGTGCTAAACACTGAAATAAGTAGACTTTTTACTGAAATCTGCACGCAAAATGCTTAAGGTACACCCGTACCTTATNGCTAAACACTGAAATAAGTAGACTTTTTACTGAAATCTGCACGCAAAATGCTTAAGGTACACCCGTACCTTATCCATTTTGCTGCTAGATTTTGTGTCAGAACCATAAATTTCAAGGGTTTTGGTGCAAAATTTGCTATCCCCAAAAATAAAGTACAAGACCCAAAAATAAAGTACAAGGCTCAAAATTTTGAGCCTTGTACTTTATTTTTTTTCCGCTTGCTGTGCATTTTGCAGCCAAACACTTTGAAAAATCAAGATGCTGTCCCTGAAGTGAGTGATAACTTCATGAGAGTTCCTGGACATACAAAATTGCTGGACGCGCTTTCATGTTTATCTTTAATTCCTATACTTGTTAACTGAAGAATATGTGAAAGAATCTGCCGTGGTATTTGTTTAAGATAGCGCACTGGTTTTGCTGGCCACAGAATGACACAGACTGACACAGAATGACAGTGATACTGGATACTGGCTCTCCTCATATGCATAAGGTTTCGGGTTTGTTTTGTAGACAAGAGGAGTTAGGCGCCATTATTTTTTCACAAAAAAAGTCTGGCTAGGGCAGCTACCACAAACNCATTTTAAACTTGAAATCAAGTCTTCCAATTGCTCCCATTCATATTTGTTGCAAACTCTTCTGGTTGAATGTCTTGATGACACGTTTACTAAAGGCTTCGCAGATCGTCCCAGCATCGCTAGCGATCAAGTCCATGACTTTTATGGATCGCGAGGTTTTTGAAACAGAAAACAACACCATCTTTANCTCATATGCATAAGGTTTCGGGTTTGTTTTGTAGACAAGAGGAGTTAGGCGCCATTATTTTTTCACAAAAAAAGTCTGGCTAGGGCAGCTACCACAAACATTTTAAACTTGAAATCAAGTCTTCCAATTGCTCCCATTCATATTTGTTGCAAACTCTTCTGGTTGAATGTCNNNAGCGATCAAGTCCATGACTTTTATGGATCGCGAGGTTTTTGAAACAGAAAACAACACCATCTTTATGGATATTGGCCGTCCATCATTAAAGCCCACAGCTCGCAAGAGTAGGGTTCGTTTCAAATCAGCGCCGAACAGCGATTTCCGTCGTCTAAAAGGGTCCTACCAACATAGGTTGAAAGGAAGCATAGGATGTCCTATGTGGCTGGTGGCCCGATAGGATGCCAGGGTCCGATAGGATGTCTTGAGCCTATAGGGGTTGGCAGTATAGCCGAATGGCTTTAAAGGTTACAACCCATACAAAGCTGGATTATCTATCGGCCTCCAACCAGCATTCCTGCGCACAGCAGCTCTTTTCCACGCTTCGTTACCAAGCTCATGCCATAAAGTTTGGCTGGACCCAGCGTAAGCAGACTGCCAGGCAATACTTTTGCAAGCCACGGAGACTAAAAGCACGAGGGTGTGCATTCAGCAGCATCGCTTTCACCTTAAGGCGATGCCAAGACTGCCAAAAAGAAAAATCAAACACCAGAAGCGTTAGAGTGGGGGAAAAAAAAGTAGCACTTTATATATAATGTCAGGTCACACGACGCATCATGTCCTCGTCCAGCAGACAACTGAAGTGACGAGGGTTGCCATGGACATACATGTGGTCATAAATCCTGAGAGAGCGATAACAACAAAATCCATCCAATTCCATTCGAAAGATACAATTATATATCATGTACGTATATAGACATACATAGGCACCATATATAGGCACATATATGTGAGAAAAACCACAGGAACAGGGAAAATGCTTATAAAACAAGAGTTTCAAAAGCGCCAAGAAACATATGTTCCAACGAATGTTGCTTGGGTCGGAAGGGAAAGAGAAGCCGAGCACTATGCAAAGCCCACGCAGCCATTCCTCAACAAGGGTTTCAGTGTTTTTTTTTTGAGCATGCAGTATACCACCACTACTAGTGCAGCCTAGTAGCGATCATATGCCTCGCGATACTGGTCGTAGTTTGATTCCACAAGCCGTAGCTGTTCCACTGGCAAAGGTCCACGCCTGAAAACACAAAAACGCTTGCACAGTATATATATATATATATCTATATATTTCACCTTGCAGGTCGACCTGCAACCAGAAAAAAATCTAAGCAGCAAACTCATGGGCTGCGAATACCGATTGAATCGTTGCAAAGCATCTGAAGACATCACGGATCCACCTATCAGGGATTGTTTTTTGAAAATACTTCCATAAAAATCAAAATCTTTCACAGAGGTGTACTTTTGGGACCCAAAACACAACTGACAAACATGTAAAAACAATTTGGAACCCCGATATATACCTGTGAATGTCAGATCTGTGCTCCTGGTAGATTTCCTCAGCCATCTGAGAAGCAAAATAGATAAGGAGGCGAGATGCAGCACCGCTAAGTTTTTTTTGTCCAATGCTCGGGTACTCAGTGGTCTTCGCTTGCAACGTTTTCGATAGGAAAAGAATTTGGCGAGCTCTGCACCCATGAGGTATACCTCACATGTTGACATAGGTTGCTTTTAAAAATTTGGCTCCAATGCTGCCATCAAAAACGGTGGGAGTTTCGAAAAAAATGCCAGCTAACCCGGTCAAGGAGCCAGCTTCCCGACACCATGATATGTACCTGAAGTACAACTTTTCCAAGCGCGCATCGCGGGAATTCCCTTCAAAGATGTTGGCCTCAGATGCAATTGGGACAACCTGTATATATATAGTATATGTAGATCAAAACAAGAGCACACACTTAAATAAATAAATATATAAATATATATATATATATATATTTATGGATTTACTTATTATTTCCCAATCGAAACTTCAAAGGGTTGTCTCATGGGCGCCAAGTCACATTGTCCGTCCAAACAATGAAGCTGCCAGCGAACAAATCGCAATATATTGCAAGATCGCAGATATGCAAGAGATCTGGCAAAATTCCTGAGTTTGGCAATTGTTGCAGATGCGATGCAAATGTGACATAATGTGACAAACACATCATATCAAATAACCAAGGTTCTCCAGTGGCTGAATGATGGAACTGTGGTGAACGGTGTTGGCCCATTGGCTGCAATGAAGCTGTTGACATCATAGAACCTGGGGTTTTGAACTATTTAACCACTACAACAGTCAAAACAAAACTGCTTGATGCGTCAATGGCTGGCCGCTGCGATGCGCTGCATTGGATCATGCGCTGCTGCTAAGAGGCTCTTGGCGATAGCTCGCACCTCGGCCCCAGTGAGAGTAGAGGTCTGGGTGGTCTTCGCTGCGATCATCTCCAGCAAAGGCCAAAGCTCGACACAAGAAGCAACATCGCTTGTGCCGATAACTTCCTTAGTTTCCACATCTTTGGGAAAACGAATGCACATTTTGTTGAAATTTGTTGAACATGTTTTTTGGTGAAATAATATAAGATGTTTTTTTTCCGAACTTCCATTTAACTGAGATTCGATTCAAGGAGAAAAGAGCAGCGATGAAGTCTTGATCACCCTGAAAACCATCCAGCACGAATTTCCATCCGCCTGCAATAGAAGTTCCAGCTATTGCAGCCCGCTTGGGTTCATAGTTCTCTCCAAACTCATAACCCCATGGGTCATGACTGGGATGAACACCTTGTCCTTAGATTTCCAAAAACGAATCCCCATGTATCCATGCAGAATTCAATCTATATAAAGCGATAACCCACTCTTAAAAAGGGACCACATAAAAAATACATACCCCAAAAGGAAATGTGAGGGTCGTAGGGCACAAAGACTCCATGCAATCACTTCACTAATCGTGGTCCTGGCACTTGATGCAGTGGACACCGTGTTTCTAACCGAAACCAAAATTCTTGTATCCATCGTGGAAGAAGTCACGGACAAGCATGGTAGCAGCGTGATTGCTTCAAAGCTCTGGTTGCGATGGCTGTCAGCACCATCTCCATATACCCTGTAGGGGATCGCCATGTCCAAGTTCAAATCCGAACATGTTTCTGCTAAGCTCCAATTGTTTTTCCAGAAGGTCTGTAGGTCCTGATCTCGAAGCAACACCCAAGAAGAAGTTTTTTTTTCTACACATGGTTTGCGTGGTTTGGATGCTATTTGCATACAAGAATCTCCTGGCACCCCAACCCATGTCTTGAAGAAGTGCTCACCCACACCGAAGTCGTACATGGACGCTGCGATGTCATGAGGTAGCAAAACATATTGCTGCACTGGCAAAGGGGCGCCAATCCATCGAGCGTATTTTTCACGAACCTTGGCTGCATGAAAACTGCCATGCAGTCAAGATTATGAGATTCAGTTGAAATAAATGAAAATCAAGTTGGAACTGTTCAACATAATCTAACATATGTGCAAGTGACTGGAGCTGCAGGTACTTCAAACCTGGGGCGAGACAGTTTCCAGATCGAACACATATCCACATTTATGCACATGCCAGGAAAAGAGAAGTTGCAAAGCACACTGCAAAATGCTACTTTTGCTGACATGAAACTCAAAATACTGCACAGGCATCAGCTTCCTCCAGTTCTGCTTTTCCACCCAAGCATTGAATGTTCTTTCCAAGCCCCAATCACCGCCACATTCGAAACGGTTGTGCAAGTCTAGGACTTCCAGACTCAGTTGCAATGTCATCGTTATCAACTGAAATGGCAGTAAATATATGACCATATATAATGAGATGGAAGAGGCATTTTTCCACAAAAGCGCACACTGGTTTGCAGCCAAGGATCGGGACAAGGCTATGATCGAATCTGCAAAGCTTTGCAACCAAATCTCGAATTGCCGGGACTCTTGCCTGCACATGAACTAGCATATTTTTGTTGGCAGGACATGTGTATTTATGCAGAAGGATTGGACTTGAACACATGTTGCATCTTGTTGCAACTCAGCTGCATTGCCATCAGATAGTTTTTCGATCAGTTCCGCCACCAGCTCCGCCACCACAGACTGGTGGCTATAAAGACGCCGCCTGCAAAAACATAAAGGCAAACAGTAAAATCCATAATGTTTGTGGCAATTGTGGCACTTGTGCATTGGATGCTCCATTCATGCTGGCTTGCAACATGCTTTTTTTTCCCCAGGTTGACCTGTAGCGCTCCCATCTTGTCGACAGGTTCTGCACCATCTAAAGCAAACCAAGCTAACGTGTGGAATTGTTTGCATCACACGATCCTGGCTAGCTATACCCGCAGGTCATATATCTTCTTTGAAGACATTTCCCCTCATCACCCGCACCACTGATCGCCGTACCAGCCATCCCAGTCTTCCTCTTCCCATGGCTCTCCATCGTAAGCTTCATCCCATTCTTCTGCCTCTTCTTCTTCCTCTTCTTGATCCGCTTCAGTCGAACCAGGGGAAGACTTGTCCTTGTTCTTGTCTTGCTGCTCTTTCTTCTTCTTTCGCTCCTGGCCTGACAGTGACAGATAACAGCCCCAAACTATATGAAGGTTTCAAAAAACGCAGCTTCACTTCGGAAGAATGTCCAAAAAACATTTTCAGTTTCAGTGTGAACAGAATTGTGAAATAAGTGAGAGTTGAGCTATGGACGGGATTTCCACCCACGGATAGTCGACTGCGCATTCTCCAGATCATCAAGGGCCTCCTGCAAATGTGGAGGGCTGCATGGAGTCATCACCAAACTGCATATATAAGCCGGCCTCGATCTTCTTCGCATGAGTCTCTTTGATCCCTTTGATCTCTTCAACAGTGCAATGCTTGAAGATGCCCTCTTCCATCCTGGTTTGACGATATTGTGACGCATGCTGGGAAGGGTTCACATGAAAGTTGGAAAGATGGAACGATTCAAGCAAGCACAAAAACAGGATGTAGTCCTCTCAGCAACATCTCGTAATAATGTGTGCCGCTTCTGCAAATTTGCGGCCATAGCCTCATGGAAGCCATAGACTTGATTGTGTGTGAAGGGCCGACAAAACAATCAAGCCAAGGAACTTCCTGGTGTGGAATATTGAGCTCATTCAATTGCACGGCAAGCTCCCTGGCTTTGGAACTTTTTTCGCGCAACCTTGGTGTGCATGGGGCCACAATTTAAAAAGGTATGAGCTACTGATTGCAGTCATGTGGAAGTATGTTATTGTAAAGCCATGTGATTGATTCGAGTTTCGCCCAGAAACGCTTTGATATCTTTCTGAAGATCCTTGTTTGCTTTGTCCTTGTCAGCATCACCTTTGGCCTTTTTCTTGGGATCTGCTTTTGGCTTTGCCTTCGCTTTTGCTTTGGCTTTCTGGGTTGTAGGAGTCTTCAGAGATGCAAAGCCATTGTCCAAGATTTCACCAATAGCTTTCTTTCCGGTTTCGCTGTCGACATGTCCTCGTGCAGTTACACGGGTCTTTGCCTGTGTAGCCTCTCCACCTAGGAGTTGCGTACAAGCATGCAAAACCATGCATTGAAAACAGTTTGGAGTTGAGGTATATCAAAAACACATCAACGCTTTTTATACAATTTGGTTGCTGATCGAATTCATCCAGCAAATGAGTGATTGACTTTATCCTTGAGTTGCACCAAGCAATAAATCCATATATTGGACCAAGCCACTCTTGTGCTGATGCTTGCGGTAGACTTTGTAGATCTTGAAGCGATCATCATCGGGAAACTCAGTTGATATGTTGATCATCCACATTTCTGAGATGTTGCAAATTTTACACTGGCACCATGTGATGTGAAATTAAGCTGAGGAACCTGGGCATGTGCAACTCCTGTCTGGCCTTATTGGAAGCTGGGTCGATGTGACCAGCAGGAGCAGAGCAATTTTGGTAGCTGGGCTGCAAACTTGCTTTGACTTTCTCGATGTAGGCCCTTGGATTGCAAAACATGCGAACTCAAACACAATAGTGGACAGAATGAAAAACCCGAGGGCTATGTATAGGTGCCAGCAAGATTCCTTCCGGCTTCTGTGCCTCCCCATTTCTGTTCGATTTCAAAAAGGGGTAGATCCTCGTAGATCTCAGCCTTGCTTGTTTCTGCCATCCTGAAGCAAATGAATTATGCAATCAAACGGTGAGTATTTAGAATTGCACATTGAAAGACAACTGATCAGAGTTGAGCCACAGGCTGAACGAACTCGGCCTCCACTTCCAAGTCTTTCCTCACTACCAAATTGTAATGGGGTGGATGGGTATAAGATGGGGGAGATGTGTATCTTTCAATCCAAACCCTGACAGTGATACGAAAAGGAGACACTATATAATGCGATCAAGGTTCATATCTTTGTCACACATAAATGCCTTCAACATTTCCCATCGTAGGTTGGAATTGCCCTGACACTGCTGGTATTTTTCAAGTAGGCCAGCTTTCAAGCCAACTGGCTTCTCAAACCGGCGGCCCATGGCGTTGTACCAAGATCTTCGCTCCTTCAAAGGAACATCCTTTTGACTGAGATCTTGAATCTTCCTTTTGGCCTCCTCACTTAGGTTTCCCACCTCAGGTGTAGTCAACTGCAGACAGCTATACACAACAGAAGCGATTAGTTTATATAGTCAAAAAAAGGTGCACAGATCATGTACATGTATCATATAGATGTATGTATGTATATGTAAATATATATATATATATATACACACACATATACATAACATAAAAACCTGCATGTGATTTCATCTAGATCAATGTCAAGATACTCGCATGAGCCGACCATCCTCAGACATAACGGCCAACTTGGGAACCTGCAGATCGAAGCAGCATCTGAGGATAGTGGAATGGGCATCAATGTGATCTCGATGCAATGCTTGGCATACAATGCACCTGGCCTCGACTGGCGACCCAGATCCATCCTGAAGGCAGGGGTTGTGGCACTCATCGATACGCAATAAATCCAAATCAAACATTGGTTGACCATTAATAGTGGACAAACGTGGACAGCAACTCCAAATTGATCCAAGCCTCACTGCATTTCGATAGGGACCGTTGCAACCTCAAGTGAATAGAGGAAAGCACGATACCAAAAAAGTAACTATTTATAATGACAATATCTGACAACAACTCAGCTAACATGTATTTTGAGCATTGAACTGTTCAGATGATCTTGAAGTCCCCGGGGTAGTAGTCGAAGGTGAGGCAGGTTTGTTTGTTGGCCGGTCAGGGGTCACAGTCGCACCGTCCAATGATTCACTGGAGGTCTTGGTTCTTAAGCAGACCAAAGGATGTCCAACTGTGCCCTGCATCTTCTTCTCCTTTGGGTTTTCTGTCCACGTTACCTTGGAAGGTTTCCTCTTCAGATTTGCTTCTTCTTCTCCTTCGTCATCACACTCCTCAAAACCTCTTGAAGGTACCGTAGGCAGCCGAGCATTCTTCCCTTTCCCTTTGCGTGCAGTCGAGACTTCCTCAGGTTCCGGTTTCTCAGGTTCCGGAGTGGCGACATCCGAGGCATCTTCATTTCGTCTCTTCTTTGTCTTCTTCGGCACTTCGTCACCTTCTTCTCCATTCTTTTCTTTCTTCTTCTTCTTGGGTTCATCAGGTTGTTCTTCTGCACTCTTATCTTTCTTTTTTCTTTTGGGTTCTTCGGCTGCATGCTCCTCTTTCTTCTTGTTCTTTCGTTCATCATCTTCTTCTGCATGCTCCTCTTTCTTCTTCTTTTTCTTTCGTTCATCATTTTCTTCGACATGCCCCTCTTTCTTCTTCTTTTTCTTTGGTTCATCTTCTTCTCCGATCTTGCCATTCTTCTTGTTCTTCGGTTCCGGTTCTTCGTCATTCTTCTTCTTCCTTTTCGCATCACCTGTGGACTTCACGCTATTCTCATCTTTTGCTTCGGCATCTTCTTTTCCCAGCTTCTTACCCTTAGCGAGCTTCGACGCGAGCTCCTGGTTCTCAACGTCCTCCTCGTCTTTGATGGCAAGCGTGCCATTTCCTTTGCCACTGGCACCACTAGGATCCGAGCCTTTTCCTTGTCCTTTTCTTATTCCTTTGGCATGAGCAAGCCATGCCATAGCCATGGCTTTACCTTTTGCCTTTGCCTTCCCGGCCATGTCTTCAGCTCTTTGGTTTTCTTTGCTTTTCTTCCGCTCCTTAATCGTGCGAAGGTTTAGTCTTGGGACGGGATTGACAAGTCAACAGTTTGAGAATGGTTTGAACTGATCAAACATGGTCGATTTGTTGGCAAGAATCCATGGCCGCGGGTCAAAAGCGGGGATAAGTTTGTGCCCAAATGGCTAAATTAGTGATGAAAATAGGACAGCAAAACGCGCAAACTTGAGATCACCCCGTGACACGAAATGACACGCAGAAAGTGCATCCTATCATTCCCCTGACACGCAATGACACGAAATGACACGAGGTCGAAATTTGGCAAACTAATTCAAGACATCACAAAACATGTCTAAAGATGTCGTGTCATTCCGTGTCATTCCGTGTCATGTCGTGTCATTTCGTGTCATTTTGTGTCATATCGTGTCATTTGATGTCACTCAGGTGTATATACACACATATATATATATATAACCATACATGTGCCTATATACCACTATATGTGCTGCAGTTCCCATGGCCTGCCTCTTCGCTTCATCTTGCATGGCATGCAGGATATCGAAGCGGCAGATCGATCAGCAATCTCGGGCCACCTGCCAGCAATTGGGCTGAAACCAAAAAGCAATTTGTAGAATGGAGAACGGGGAATTAATGGCCCATGATGGCCCATGCAAATGCCCATGAGCACATGCTGAAGGGTTTCCGGGACATTTGCACTGAATCAGACTTGAACCAGACCCGCACCTGTTTTTTTTCAACTGCAAAACCCTGGATCCAGCGCTGCGATCATGTTGGTGGCTTGTGCACCATGGAGTCACCATGGCATAGAACCTTTCACATATAAATGTATACTTTTACTATTTACTCTCACACTTCTCAGAATGATCTCATGTCATGCAGCCCTGCAATCGGGTTTCAAAACAATTAGAATTCCAGATGGGATCAACCCAAAGATTCTGATGCCTTAGTGACAAGATCATCCATCTCCGAATCCGAGCTCAGCGGAGAGCGGTCTTTAAAGGTCAGACCCACATCGCTCAGGACAACCGGCTTGTTCACCTTTTTGACGTGGCTGATTTGCAATCCTGCCACCTAAATTCAACATTGCAACTTGGCGAAACACAGCGACACGGTCACAGCAAGTTGTATCCTGCTAACAAACTAGTTCTTCAAACAAGTGGCTTTGTAGGCAAAAGCCATTGGGTAGACCTGCGACTTGCGTAGGGCAGCCTTGTTCCCAACCTGAGTTCAAGAGCCCATTTGAAAGCCTCTTTTGGGGCGACTTTTCTTCGCTGTTTTGGGTCTGAAAAGGGGTTGAAAAGGGCGCCAAACACGGACCATAAACTGAAACTGCACTATAAGATTCACATCAAGTAGGTTTTGAATCCAAGTTGCCACACGCAGTTGCCCGCTTGAATCTTTGTAGCGTCGCACCAGTTTTGCACGGGTGCTTTGGGCAATCTTCGCCAGCTCGTCCCTGCATGAAGGACACGTTGGAATGTTCAAATGGTTGTGGGTTGAACATTTATGAACATTTGAACACGACATTTTTCACAACCAGCCTCCTTTGCGGTGTCAAGGTGTAAATGCCATCCAACTCAGCAACCCAGGCAGCTGTCGAGATCAGCATCGTTGGCTTCCTGACAGTGGACAGAAGCAACTTGATCAGGGTCACAAAGCTGCATCTTAAGACTTGAAAACATTTGAAACCAAGCCAATCACTGCATATAGTCTTACCAAGTGGCTGTGTAGGGCCTCCCAGAGCCCCCAATGGGAGGTACACAAACTGCGCTCCATGACGGCGAATCACCTCCTCAAAGGAAATAAATAAAGACATCTATTTGTTGGTGCCTGCATTTAAACCTGTATATCATATGTATGCTTACATGTGAGAGATTTTGGACAGGCAAAACTTTTAAATGGATTTGGATCTTCATACATGACACTTGCAGCTCAGTACTCCTCCAGAGGCTTGTAATAAGGCAGAAGGCTGTTTGCAGGCTGCTCTATTGTCCACGCTATGCCCTTCCTGTGGCAATATTCCAGCCTTAGTTGCATGTTTCGGCAATCGCAATGCAGAGGAAAAATCACAAACGACATGCAGCAACTTCAATGCAAGAAAGACTGGAAAGTAGACAACCAAAACACAGGGCATCCATTTCGGGACCATTCAAATCCAAGGGACAGGTAACAAACTCTTCTCACCAACTTGTTTGCTGATTTGACACCCCGCAAAGACTTGCGTCCGCGGGGTCTCAGCCGGTTTCTCTTGGTTGAATGGCGTGAAAGCCATACCCAACTGCTGCATGGGCACCCCAGCCATACATGGCCTGCATGCCAAGAGACCATGTATAGTCGATCACATGACGCAACTGGAAAGCGCAAAGCAAAAATAAGCAAAACAAAATGCAAGAGATCCAGTCCTGTCTTCGAGGCCACACGGCGAAGGCACTGAAGCGTCACCAATAAGCCGACAGCCGTCAACAAGTTGTGATGCCTGCTGTAATCTACCTAAGACGCGAGCAACTAAGCACCAACTGATCTTCAAGGTGAAGTGCATGCACTGCCCATGAATTTAACTAGCTGCATCAAACCAAGTATCATCCAAAGCTGTGGCACGCATGCCAAACTCAGCAGCAGCATCGGCCATGCGATGGCTGCCAGCACAGATTTCGAGAAAATCAAGGCGATTGTCTTGCTGAACTTCCCCATAACCTGAAGAAACACAAGCGCTAGTATAAGAAAGTTTTTCCAATGTATTGATCAAACACTTTTTCCACCTGCGATCTTACTAATTTTGATCCAAGCAACTGCTCAGCAAGAGCCCCACAATTGCAGCCAGCATGGAGTACTTCATGGCTACAAGGCAAAAGGTTGTAGAAGAAAGATCGAATGAAAGTCAAATTGAAATTGATGGGTCAAAACTAAATCTTGCCATGGATTGTTTGCTATTGCTGATGCAGTGGTTTGTTGGATGTTGCAAGTGTCATGCATGAACCCATTCTCTTTGTGTGCAACATGTTTACCACTGACCTAGCGACTGGAGGTAGTGGAATGAGACGAAGAAGAGGAAGAATTGGAAGTGTGGCTCCTGCTGGCTGATTGCTGTCTGACAATCGGTCGCCTGACAGCAGCCTTTGGGCGGAGCAGGGAAGCTATAGACGAAACTGGTGGTGCTACCCACTGACCATTCACAAATTCAGTGACTTCTTCGGGGATTCTACGCGGTGGAAGCAACAAGATATGTGGGGGATATTTTGAAGTTACACCCATAGACGGATGCCACCTGGTTCTTTGCTTGGCGTGTTCCACCGGCAGCCCCTTACCCACAGCTTTTGCACTAGGCTTCGGGGGTGGCCGTACCAACAAGCCCTTAGATTTGGAAGGGGTTGGTTCCGGGGCAGCACTTTTAGAATCACCCTTTCCCTTCCCTGCTGTGTTGTCCGGCCCCTTCCCCTTATATTTGCTCGAGGGCAACAGGAAATTTCCCTTTTGAGATGGCGACGGAGGATCACTTTGCATGATGAGCCAAAATGCTACATTGCCATTACTGGTGAATATGTTTTTCATCATGACTTTACCTTGCATGTGGGTCCCCACTCTATACCCAGCTGCTTTTTTCCAATGACGAGCCACGAACAATGTAGTGCCGAATTGGCTAAATGTGTGTAGTTCACACAATGTCAGAAGTAAAGATTGGTGGTAGCCATTTTAGATCCCCTGTGCATAGCCCATTGAAATCAACGTGGTCATCGAGTTCCGAATGTACGGATAGTACAAATCTATATAAATATATATATATATATAGAATTATATAGATATGTATGTTTGTTAAGGGCTTTGCGGGATCTGCTCCACATATGAAAGGCAAATGTTTTGTTCACATCTGAAAACCCCCAGTCCAACATAGGACCAAACCAGCTTCAAGCAGAACAATATCAAAAGTGTTGGACATATTTTGACGCTAAAAAGTTTCAACTTGGGGATACCTCGTCGCCTCACTTGAAGCGCCTGCGCTTTCGCTCGTTTTCGCTCATGCCTTTCAGGATGTCAGCTCGTTCCTGCGACTCCAGCCAGTCTGCTTCCATCTTTGGCTTCCATCCTTTGACACGTTCGTACCTTGGCATCAGGGATGATTTGGCAGTTAAGGTTCACATCCAATTGCAGTGGAATAGGATTTGAAAAGTGGGAAATGATTTCAAACTGGCTGGATGTTGAGGCTCACATCCAATTGCAGCGGAACGGTGTTAGTGGGAAATTATTTAGGTTCGCATCCAAGTGCAGTGGAATGGGATATGAATCTAACATCAGACTAGGTTCTTTGCTGAAAACGCTTTCTTCGCAACACCATATGCGGTATCGGTATGCGCTTTCTTGGGCTTGGCATCTTCTTTCGAGTCAGACTTCTTCTTGCTTGTATCCTTTGACTTGGAAACCTTGGATCGACCCTCTTTCTTCTCCTTAACCACCTTCGCTTTTGGTGCCTTTTTGCTTTTGGGCTTCTCTTCCTCCTCGTCCTTTCCCTTGCGTTGCACTCACAGTTGTTTGAAAATGAATCCAATTTCATAACTTCTGCAAATTGGACGCCTGTGTGCATGTTTGCATGTATGCATGTACGTGTGTATGGTTGTATATGGATGCATGGGCGTATATGGATGCATGGATGTCTGGATGTATGGATGTATTGATTCATGGATGTATGGATGTATGGATGTACGGCTGTATGGATGTATGTATGTATGTATGTAAGTATGTAATGAATGCCTATGCTCCTGGCCTTTGGTTGACCACGTTTTGCAGCCTCTGCACGCTTGCTGGCTGCCAGCTGGATCTTCGCATAGGGCGTCACAGCAGGATACGTCTTTGGTCTGGAAGGAGGTGTTGTCAGCTCAGCATCCGCTGGGTCGACAGCTTGCTGAACCTGAAGTGCAGCAATGTATGTGAATGTAAACACAGCGTGCTGATTGCGTTTTTTGACAGTTGTGCTGAATAAAAACTAAAACAGAATCTCACTCACCTTCTTGATCAACTTCCCTTCAAGTTTGTCGACTGCGGCCTTTGGAAGCTCCTTCGTGGGTAGCTGGCAGAATTCGACCATGTGAATCAAAGAGCAAATGAATTTAATAACCTGCCTGGGCGCTGCTGTCTTCATCGTGACAGTCATCCAAGGTAAGCGTTTTCATCCTCAAGATAGCATCCTTGGGAAGTAGGCAAATCCCCGAAAATAGAAAATAACCTTTGCACACATGGTTAGAATGTGAAAGTTGGTAAAAACAAACTATGAATAGATTCGTCAAGACTTAAAGTAGCAAGGCTCGGAATCATCTTCACCGCCAGAGTCCGACATCTCGCCATTCACATCTCCTGCGAGTGAATCCCAATAGAAACTTTGGTCAAACTGTCAAACTGTATATACTATATATTATGCACAGATTCTCAAATTTGTTTGTCATTTTTTTGAAGTGACATTAACAGTCCAGTCCTTGAGAGTATGGAACTGCGTCCGCCTCATAACCATCACCTTGTTTCCACAAGTTTATCTCATTCGATTCAGACAAAAACGGTGCATTCATATTTGCATACCCGACGCTTCAAAACACTTTCAGTTTGGATGTCTTGAGTTGCGGACTTTTGGCAGTGATGAACTCAGGATCAAGATTCTTCGCTATCTCCTCATCGAGACCATCCACAGTACCTTAGGTTGCATGCATTGAAGAAACCCCAAAAATGCGGTCGATTTTTGAAGCAAGACACTGCTGTTGCAATAGGCCGAGCAGGGTTCTCCATTGACAGCCTGTTGGCACCACTTCCACATTTCGGGATCCCATTCGTCACCTAGGCGCTTTTTTTAATGACAGAATGTTTGGTTGCAATTGCAATGGCAAAGTTTCGAGGCAAAAAAACGAGTATGCAAATCAACAAGAAGCAACTGTTGAACCAAGCTACCAGGCCAAGATTCCCACAAATCATCAAGTTGCGAAGTCCACTCAGTAGACTCAAGCTGCTCGAACAACTTAGGATCCAAGTCGTCACCCAAATCATAATCAAAGATACTGGGTTCCCATGACGCATCACCCACAGTACTTTCATCCCATGAATCCCAAGAGAAGGGAAAGTCAGGAATGAAATCATCGTCCAAAGAATCCTCGGAGACAACATGAACATGGCAAGATCTGAGGTAATTTGATTGGTTGGTGATCGTGGGCATGGTGTGTGTATACCTGCACTGCGCTGGCAAGACTCTTTGGCAGCAGATTCAGAACCTTGGCCATCTTCATCTGCAGTGGCCGCCAGATCCTGGGGATGTTCATGCACTGATTCTTGGAAAATTCAGAGTGCACACAAGTCACATGCAAGGTGTACCAAAAGAGTTCAAAGTACACACAGCTACCACGTAAGGTTCATCAACTGAATTCAAAGCCAAGTTGCATCCAAAGATTTCTCGTTTTCCTGCACTTGAGTTGAAGTAAAATTGCACTAAGTGATTTTTGGGACCATGGCATGTCATGGCATACATGTGTCCTGATTTTTCTTCTCTTTTTTCGGGATGAAAGCTGGCGGTGGCATATCTGGAACCTGAACCACGAAATGGAATCCGAGAATTTCTTCAAAGATCTTCAAAGATTTTTTTCAAAGTCTTTGCAATCAAAACCAAAACGAATGATCGATCCGAGAATTTCTTCAAAGTCTTTGCAATCAAAACCAAAACGAATGATCCGAGTGCAATTGAGGCGCCTGATCAAAATGATTTTTCCTGAATGGACAAAGACAATACAGGATCGCATTCAAACCTATGACAAAGAAAAGTGCAAACAGAAAATGAAAAAACAGAACATGCGAGCAGTTTCATCCAAAGCTGCAGCCAAGGCACTGATCCTCGGCATTGGCACCAGCATTGAAATCCATCAAAGGCTCCTGGGCATGCAAAGGATGAACAAACAAGTGGGAAGTTCAGGTGGGCAGCAAAAACTAAAGGCACACATCAAAGGTCTTTGGCATAGACATGTGTGTATATGTAATCCTCTTCAAACTCCATAGGCAACGTTTCCACGGTGTCCGGATTGATCGCCATGGCTTTCACTTTCAATGGTTCCAATTTTCTTTTTCGAGCCACTTGAAGCAATGAACGGAGACGGACAGCTTCATCTTTAGGTACATATGCATCCATACCAAAACGAGACCGAAGTTCTGTACAAACTTGTTTGGCAAGTGCCCCGGTGAAAATGCGACCTTTCCCAATAAATTTTGACGTCCATCCACCAAAGAGGGCACGGAGTCTCCTTTGCTTCAAAGAACCAAGTGGGTAAAGTCTGTTGGTGGAATGCATTCGGTTGAGTTCAGGCTCGTTATTCAGCCTTTTCACCAACCGCTTCACGACCAGGTTCACATGCTTGGCCCTCGCTATTCTTTGCTCCGCACCACGGCAAGGCATGGCTAGGGGTTGATCGATCCAATCTATTGCATTATATGTTGAACAAAAATGGGGTATATGACATATGATTTATATACATCCTTGTATAGTTTCTGAATGTAAATATACTCTTTTGTTCTTGCCAGAGATGTGACATTACTTTTGGGGCCCTTAAGCTTGAGCTAGAAATTCTGAGGGTTTAAGGAAAAGAAGGAATTGGCGTGCAATTTGCAACACGGTTCTCCCAGCATTTCCCATCCGGTTGGGCTGCAGGCCTCCAAGGGTCGGCAAGCAGCTCCGCGGATCAGCCACCGAAAAAAGCAGAGCAG
This sequence comes from Symbiodinium sp. clade C Y103, assembly GCA_003297045.1. Taxonomy (NCBI): domain Eukaryota; class Dinophyceae; order Suessiales; family Symbiodiniaceae; genus Cladocopium; species Cladocopium sp. clade C. Next base: position 150,121 of record BGPT01000650.1, read on the forward strand.
CCGGCCGAGGGTGGTTAACATTATGTGTGTGTGTGATTTTGCTGTTAGTATGTTCGTATGTATGCACGGATTATATATGCATGTATGTATGTATGATTGTGTTTGACTGTGTGTGTGTGTTTTAGTGTCTATGTATTTGCATGCACCTATCTGTCTACGTGTGTATACATGCAACAACATATTACAGCATGCACATATGTAGCTTTGTTTGTTGGTTTGTTTTGGTTGTGTTTGTTCGTTTGTATTTAAAGAAATGTTTCCCACATAAAAGCCACCGTTTCCAAAAAAGTCGTTGGTATATAGTGCACATGCACTACATGGAGCCGGGAAAGACGACGAAAAACTATATACAGGGGTTATACAGGGGTAAGCTTAAGGAATCCCTATGGTGGTTCTAAGTAAACAACCCATGTCATAAGTTCAATATTCTAGCCTTACAGCCACTCAAGGGATTGATAAATAGATCCATAGCCACACAAGAATTGGTAAAGGAAGTTAAACATCCATCCAGGCCATACCTGATGGCCATCAAAGGCCTTTAGTGAAGTGATAGACAGGCAGCACTCGCATGCAGCTTGTTGGGCTGCTTTTGCATGCATCCTATGCTTCCATGGTAGCATCCTATGCGACACTGTGGGTATAGCAGCCTATCTTTCCCTTCAACCTATGTTGGTAGCTCCCTAGACTTGGATTTTATTTTGGGGGGCCTTCAAAAAAATAAAATTTGAGGCAGAAAATAAAGCACACCCGCGAAGGTCATGTGTTCGTGTGCATCCGTGGACCTTACAACCGTACAAACTCTCTCATTTCGGTATCACAACTTAAAATTACGTTCTGAAACAGTGAACAAGGCTCTGCATGTGTATGTGTGTTTGCGTGCGCTGTTTTTTTCCCGGCAGTGTGCTCCGAGTCTTCGGGATGTACTTTCACAAGGCTGTAGTGCTGTGCATACTTTTCCAGTTGACGAGGCTTTCAATTGTGAACCAGTTATTATTGTTTTTATTTTTAACGTTCACATATGCATGTTGATATCAAAGTAGGCTTATATAGAAGGTGCGAACCAAAGCCAAGGCATGACTAACGAAGCAGAACGGCTGGGTTCGTGCTACTGTCGGTGTGCAGCAATAGAAAATGCCCATGTGTGAGTGTGAGGTTCCAGACATAACCTTTTGCAAGAGTAGAAAGTTTTGATGCTGAAACTCTTAGGGGGCGCTTTAAACTGCAGAACCTTGAAAGCGTTTTCCTGTTGTCTATCTCATGAGGAGTCCTGAACATACAGAGTTTCTGGACGCGCTGTCATGTTTATGTTTAATCTTTACCGTTTTTTTTTACGGGAAAATATTCAAAGGGATCTGCATGGTAATTGTTTGTTCAAGATGGCCCACAGGTTTCTCTGGCCACAGAATGAATATCTAGGCTTAGATTTGTTTTCCTAGAGGTTGACAAGAGGAGTTAGGCGCCATGTATNAATATCTAGGCTTAGATTTGTTTTCCTAGAGGTTGACAAGAGGAGTTAGGCGCCATGTATTTTTTCACAAAAAATAGTCTGGCTAGGGCAGCTACCACAAACATTTTAAACTTGAAATCAAGTCTTCCAATTGCTCCCATTCATATTTGTTGCAAACTCTTCTGGTTGAATGTCNCATTTTAAACTTGAAATCAAGTCTTCCAATTGCTCCCATTCATATTTGTTGCAAACTCTTCTGGTTGAATGTCTTGATGACACGTTTACTAAAGGCTTCCCAGATCGTCCCAGCATCGCTAGCGATCAAGTCCATGACTTCTATGGATCGCGCGGTTTTTGAAACAGAAAACAACACCATCTTTATGGACATTGGCCATCCATCATTAAAGCCCACAGCCCGCAAGAGTAGGGGTCGTTTCAAATCAGCGCCGAACAACGAATTCTGTCGTCTAAAAGGGTCCGAGCTCCCTAGACATGGATTTTATTTTTGGGGGGCCCTCAAAAAAATAAAGTACGAGGCAGAAAATAAAGTACACCCGCGAAGCCTGTTTATGAAATTTACCACCCCACATCCATTCTTTCCGTTTTCACTGAAGTCGAAAGCTGATAGTGGCAACCAAAATTCGTCCAGTGATTCGTTTGGAGTCAGACGGAGAAACGGCTNCCCCACATCCATTCTTTCCGTTTTCACTGAAGTCGAAAGCTGATAGTGGCAACCAAAATTCGTCCAGTGATTCGTTTGGAGTCAGACGGAGAAACGGCTTGTCGATCTTTGACTCCGGGTTCATTTCAACCAGATCAGTGATGGCCTAGGTAGAAGTGAGCCATCTTCTCAAAAAAATATTTAAAGTATTTAGACGTGGGTATGTCAACCATGTGAGATGACATTTTGAGTGTCAAACTGCTTTCATCTTCTCTTTGTTGAAAACTCCTGCCAAGTGCTGACCCACATTTTTCTCGGCCACAACCTCAGATTGAAAGCGCACCAGAACAAACACACCCACTTATTTCGGAATTTCCCAATGGGTAACAGCACACACTGTGGTTTGTGTTGATCACATCTAAATCAAATTGAGTAACGGAATCAAAGTAAGCCCGAATTTTCTCAATGGCACCGCTCGAAGCAAAATGCTCCGACTCTGACTCCATGGTCGCGGCAATCTTTCTGAGCCAACAAGTTCTGATAATGATGCTTATTTCCAAGTGTCAACATCCAATCACAACTTAGATTGCAGTCTAGTCTTGCCAACTCTTGGAAAGTGAACAGTGGCATTATTGTGCTGACATCAGCATTTTTCCTCGTAGCACCCCTACATGACAAATCCCCGAAGCCCTTTGGCCCAGCCCCATGGCCCCCCAATCCCGGCGACCATCCGTGTTAGCACGGTTCAGGAAAGAAAGCTTTGGCACCGTCCCGGTGCAGGGCGCAGCAGTAATCATAGACTCGTAGAACTGCTGGGTTCTGGTAAGAAAAGGAAAATCTTTTGAAATTGCTGATTTCAACAGTCGAAGTTCCTCCCGCCTGTCGTGTTCCAATTGGCAGGTTTGAACAGGGCAACTTGCTTCATTGGCCCGCCTAAGCAACCTTTTGCTTTGTTCAGGAAAGGTGCCGGGAAGAACAAGCAAAGGAGACTGACTCAAGGTTGCATCGGCCATTTTTGCTTTCACCATACAGAATATATCATCCATCACGTTGTCAGCCCGTAAAGCCCTTGGAACCCGATCACTCAACTCCAAGCTACTCCCTTGATCAGGAAGACCTCCCGGCAAAACAAGATAAAAAAAGGGAAAATCAGTTTGTTTCATACCGAAGCATGCGGTGCGTAACACTTTCATACAAAATGAATTCAACAAACTACCTGGCCTGCCCGTGCCATGAAACTGAATGATTGGGGAAGTGGAGCTTGATCCTCATTTCCAACCCACTTTCTCGCCCTGAATGCATTCTTCAGAGACACGCCAGAAGGTAGGATAGACACCCAATCACATACCTTGGATAGACGATTGGACCGGCCAGCAAAGAATGGGTGCAAGAAACAAGGGCATTCCAACCGGGGTTTCAAAAAAAAAACGGAATCTATCCAAAATGAATGAAAATACTTTGCTTGGGGACTGTATCCACCAACTCAATGGAGAACATGAGATTCTTTTTGGTCCACAGGTGGCTGAGTTTCGACTCAATGCGTTTTGCAACATCCATAGGTGTTTGCAAACATTGGCTTTGGCATGTCCTCAATGCCACTGCAACTAGAGAAAATATTGCATCAATATCTTCGTGTGACTGATTTCGGATCTCCTTTACCGTGTTGTCAGATTGGAGCCATAGCCTTAAACATACATTGTGTGGAAAAGATCATGGAGACACAAGGATCAGCAGTAGGCATTTCCTTTTTTGTTGGGGCCAAGAAACTCCTGAGGAAATTTGCCATTCCGGGCTCTGGATCTGGTGAAGACACCTTCAAGTGCTCGCATCACCTCAATTTTTAATGGGTAACAAGACTTAGAGACTTAAACTTAGTTGGAGATCAAACTTAGAGATTTCACATTGCTTACAGCATCCCCTCCAAGATGATAAATCTTGAAGTCAAGAATCACACTCCCAATTCCAGTTGCTGCTAGCGCTCATTCCTTCCCGGGAGGTAAGGAAGAGGAAAAGGCCATGTCCATGGCATAGAACACCTGTCAAGACCAGGCTCGCTCCTTAGATGTCACGGGGCGGACATACTGGCACAAGATGATAGATAGAAATTGATTGGTGAGGTAAAACATAGGGCCAACAAGGATCGTTGAAGGGTCTCATACACAGTCCGCTTTGGTGTGCGATTCAAAGGCCACATTGGCAATTGAAGTTTGGAGCGATCAAACGAATCCACAACCAGTGTCAGCATGTCCCCCTCATTTGCACTCCTCTCCCGTGCTGCCCAGTAAACACGACGGTCTGCGTATTGGGAACTGTAGTGTTCAAGTAGTTGGTTGCAAAGCGACGCGTGCTCTTTGAAATCCTGGGCTAAAGGACCAACCAAAAAGGACCCATAATCACAATTATTCTGAACAACATCTTTGTTTATAACCGAAGCAGCTGCAACTCTATGTGTTTGCAATGAAATTGAGAACATTGACTTTCAGAAGTCGAACAACTAAGATTGATTCGGAAGCTTGGTGAATTGCTGCTTTCAAGCGTTGACATGTGGCGCACATGGCATGTTCTGACCGTCGTCGAAATCGCAAACACTCATACCAAGTTTTTGCAGCCATGTAGAAAGTGCTTTTGCTGCAGGGGTCGTGCATGGATGCCACTTTGCACCACGCCAAGTACATCAAGTATAGCGAGGCAGTATTCCCTGGGGGGAGTTCTCGAAGTGGTAGCTTTGAGGGGTCCATATCCATCACTTCCAATGTTGGTCCCATAAGCTTCCGGTGAATCAATTTTTTCAGCAAGTCCTCTTGCATGTCCTCCTCTTCACGAGAGAATGCGGCATCAGAAGAAGACACAAACCTAATGCCAGGGGCGTGTGATCGTAAAATAAACTTGAGTTGTCAGGCTTTGGAGGTAACGTGGAAGAAAATTCAGGCAAAGTACTTTGTAGGCATTGATTCTGCAGCAGTGTAGTACAGATGCCCAAAAAATGTGTTTGCTGATGCAGTCTGCGTTGCAGAGCGCGTAGTCTCACCTAGGTTTGTTGCAAAAGCTTTACATCAGTTGACAACCCAAGTTGTTTTTTCATTTTGGGTCAATTGCTGCCACAAATCCTTGGTTGATAGTCCGATCATCAATTCCATGGAAAACTCGTTTGCAACGTTGAAGCCGTTGCTTCCCAACCCCAAGATATCGAAGCCATGCCAGCCGGCATACTGGGTATCCTCTGGCACAAGTACAGAACAGATCACAGGCAAAATTATTTCTATCATTGAACCAAAAGAAATGAAAGATGAATGGGATGCTATCAGAAAGGTCCTTCGATACTCCAAGTTCTTCTAGAGGTTCCCTCTTCCGACTGTAACGACCAAAGTAAACTATCCTGAGACACCTTTGGTAAGCTCCAGAAGCTCTCGCAGGTCTTCTGCAGGATCTTCAGAGGAAGCTGGCAGCCGCACTCACAAGGCGGGCTTCTCAAGAGAGCTGAGATTCTGTCACGATCTGCCCCATGAGCAGCAAATGTTGAATGATCAGAACTTTCTTTCAAAGTGTGCAAAGAATGCAAGGTAGCTAGTCTCAGATCCACCCGCCGAGTTGCGGGTACATTGGTTTGACCATCTGAGCCAGTCTCGGAATCTGATTCTGAAGTCCTAAGGTTCTTTTTCCAAGAAGTAGCATCTATTTTCTTGGCGCTACTATTGACTTGAACTACCATCGCAAGGATCTCTGATTAAGCTAAGGATCTCTGATTGGCCACCATCGCAAGAATCAGATGAAGCATCATAGCGCCACGCAGCTGCTGATGCAGGTCGCAGTTCATCTTCAGCAGCATCATACCGGTTCAGGACCGGCATTGCGCCCCCCGAGTTCCAGGAAACTAAGCTGGTTTGATGTTTCAGACATTTATTATATATAAATGGATTGGTGTGAGGTCAGGGAAATGATTCTTTCCTTCAAGTTTCATCAACTGTTTGACAGAACAAGAACATGCATGCAAGTCATACATACACTTTGTTTCCCATAGCCGTAGCTTCAAAGTACAGGAGATCCTCCGCATGCCCTGAAACATTCCCACGGATATCATGGGAGTTGCAACTAATTGTCTTTGAGGTAAGCCTTCACCAGCTTTGGGCTCACACTTCTCAGTACCATTGCTACTGCAACCATCACACAGCGCATGGCCATTCCATTTCCCGCCATCTCAAACAGGTCCTTGGATAGAAAACATGATGAAAACTAGATAGTAAGTAGTATCGGACTCTGGAAATAATGTGCTTTCAAGGCTCAGAATCTTTGAAGCAGCTGGTATGGATAGCATCCACCGGCAGCCCGTGCAGGATCAAAGACTCAATACCTGGCTGAGTTGGTCTGAGTGAAGCTGAATGAATCAACAGGATGGGTTTCAAAAAGTGAAGATCATATAAAATATTTTGCAGCTAAGCTACCGGTCAGAAAGCGGCTCTGGGGTCCAAGGAAATATGATCCATGGGGCCTCAAAAGACAATCAATTGATTTCGGGAAAGTAGTGAATGCTTCCAAACAATGCTTCATGGGGAAATGACTTAGTGCGAGACGTCAAGCAGGGCAAATGATGATCCCCCTTCACCATGCCCATCCTGTGGATCGCTTGGGACGTGTTGATCGCCATCATCTTACCGTGCTTGGACAGCAGCAGGTCCAACGCCTCACAAGGGATTTGGCCAAAACTAGGTCAGATATGTTTAGATAGTTTAGATACTACAAGATAAAACTGAGTTTTATCTTGTAGTATCTAAGACTGTTGTTCATCAGGTTCAAGATCATTGCCAGCCTCCAACTCTCTTTGGGTGGTTATTTGATCAACTCCACTGGGGAATTTCTTTGCAAAGCGCCCTTTGGAGGATTTCACCTGCCAGGATTATACTTAGGAGCTTCTGCCCAAATCTGACTGGGTGAACATGATGTTTGGAATTTCACATGATGGGCCTTTATGCCATTCTTTTTTGCCCAAATCTTGTGGTCCTTCTTCCATTTGCTGCCAGAAGCAGGCCGCCGCCTTAATTGAGTGCATGTTCACAACAACCTCAGATATGTTTCAATCGCAACAGTTCCCTATTGTTTTTCTTTCACCAAGGGACTTGACAAAAAAGACCCGCTTTCTCCTTCTAGATCGCTGGGCCATGACTTCCTTCACCAATGGATGGTTTTTCTCCAACAGCAGGTCAGTCCTTGTGAGTGCGAGTGGAGTAGATATAAGTAATTTCCCGTGAGACCTAATACATTTGACCGACTGGGGTGTGAATAGGTCTGATGAGTATCGTATAGTATATGATAGTATATGAGCATGTTTTGTTAAAAACAAGTTGTGACTTTCTCTGTGGGGGCACCAATTTGAAACAAAGGCACCAAGTCACGTCGGGATCGTGTTTCAACAACTCACAGATCTCATTGCAGAAACGAGCCAAATCTGACTCTGCAGAACGCACCATAAGCTCCTCCCTCACAAGGAGAACATATACACGATCGCGCTTCAGTGGGTGTCCAAAGTCCTTCCTTAGGGCAGAATTTTGAAAATGGGACATGCAGTCAATACTTTCACACTCATAGGTTTTGGATTGATTGTATACCATGTGACATCCACCTTCGATTAACTGAATCTACCAAGACACGCATTCAAGGGAATAAAGGCCGCTTGATACCTTGATTCAAAATAATTTGGATGGACAAGGATGGGGTGAGGAAAGATTCTACTTCCAAGAACATCCAAGCTACTGGGGCAACAAGTCATTCAACAGCTTCTGGAACTCATCTTGAATCCGTAGGAATCCTCTCACATTCTCCAGGATGGCAGCCTAACAATTCAACATCAACTGCCATTTCACGGAAAGTCTAATAAGTTCCTTGGAAAAACATGGTTCTGCCGTTTGTGACATGTTTGTTTTTTCTGATTTGTGTCAAGTAGCTGCAGGTTGACATTCCTTCAGGTTTTCCAAGACACGATACATTGGCTTTGCCGCCTCCTCCTCTAGGAGACGACTTTGCCAATGTAGCATCGAGAAAGGGGCACAAGGGAATCCAGCGCAATATAGGAAGACCTGCGAATCAACATGTCCAAGCAGCATTCAGTGGAAACTGAATGATGAGCCATGTGTGGGTAGGTGACACTGCCATCAGTGCGTGCCTTGCGGTGGAGTCCACGGAATTTGGTCGCGAAGATATTGTCATATGATCTTGGCCCCATGAACATCATATTGCACGAAAACTTTGATCTGTACAGTAATATTTTACGACCATTTATCATTACAAAGCAATGCATGCTGCAAACAAGTTGCCCATGCAACGGTTTTGGTTGGTTCATCTCCAAATACTTCCGGACAATTGGCTTCTGCTCGCTGTTCGACCTCTGCGGCTCTGCTGGGATGGTGAGCGAGTAAGTCAGTGGGATTCAAAATGAAATGTAAATTGGTTTGTTGAAGCTAAGGGGCATGTAAGTCACCAAACTCTTCTTGTCCGCTGGGAACAAGAGTGACAAAGCTGTCAAGGGAGTGTCCATTCCAGAACCTCAAATCATTCCAAAGATTGGAGCTGGGCTGCCACCCCATTTTGATAGAGACAAAGCATGCTGCCAAGTGGCAGTCAGAAGCATAGGTGAATTTCCCGGTCCAATTTTTGAAGAATGAACCCAAACCTCGGCTGAAAATATATCTTTTTTTTTCAAGGAAAGTGAAGACCAGTTGAACAACATCTTTGACAAGTGACCAGCTGCTTCACGGATCTTCTCCCCACAGTAGATATACTCAAACTGCTCCACCGTCAAGGAGATCATCTTTTCCTCCCAATGTGTTTCTTCCAATTATCATTCCCATATATTCCCATGCTATTATGCTATTCCCACCAACCACACCTCTCACCAACCCAGAAGCAGTCCTGTGACTCCTCTTCATCAGAAGAACAGAACCGCCAGCGCCCCATCGCGGAGCAAAACGAGGAAGGGGGGAGGAAGGAGCCAACAATGGCTTCAGGGAGACCAGGCAACAAACTGAAGCCCCACTTGCTAATTGCAAAAGCCCCAGTTGCAGATGGAAATCCATANGGGGAGGAAGGAGCCAACAATGGCTTCAGGGAGACCAGGCAACAAACTGAAGCCCCACTTGCTAATTGCAAAAGCCCCAGTTGCAGATGGAAATCCATAGTTTTAATCACTTTAATCCAATTTAATCCACATTTTACGGCATCAAAAATGTACATGGACATGTCATTTTCCGGTGCCAAATTACACCAGTGGCAGCCAAACAAATACTTATAAATGCATATAAATGCCAGTTTCCAGAAATTAACTTGTGCTGTCAAGAGTGGCAGGGTGACATAAAAAAATCATCCATGTCTTCACATGAGTTGACTTACCTACAAGCAAAAACAAACAGGAATTTCTGGTTCACACAGGGGGACTACCAGGGAACCTCAGGCTGTTTGCATCTCCATGTCGAATGATGATCACAAATGCACATCATTGGACTAATGACTAATGTCTGTTGATTAATGAATCTTCTTGTTTGTGGTTGGTCAGAGTCTCGCTTTTTTGCGCGATAACCGCTCTACTTACTTAGAATCTCCAGGTTTGTTGTCGCATTGTAATCCGCACCCTTAAGACTTCGTCTTGTGATTGTACCCCTGTTGACCTATAGAGTAAAGCACAATTGTTTAGGGTAAACATCGCCACCTTTGTTGCTTAAATCAGCATCCCCATTGCCATCTGTTTGCCTCACTGTAAATATATATAATATATATATATATATACACCAAGTCGGGCTCCATGGCGTCAAGTGTCCATGGCACGTTGCGGAACCGCAGGTCTGAGTGGTTCGCCCTCGCTCAAGTCAGCGCCTCCCAAGTCTCACGAAGGGCAAACCTCTTCTGTCAATTCTGCCTCTTACTGGGTTGGCTTAAGGGAAGAAAATGCAGGAAAGCCAGGGTTCTGCCAGGAAAACATGTGCTACCTATTGCTACCTGCAGATTGTCCCTCCACAAATGCCAGGGCCAGCAGTCAAATCTGGCCCCCGTCACCAAAGTTACTGCTGGCTGGAAACGGATTTGGTCATGTTGGTGAGCGGTCAGCTCAAGCAAGAAAGTGGTTTCGAGCTTGCAGCAACTTGGGGCACCCTCATACCGTTGGGGAAATGGATAGACATACCCCGATGACGGACACAATCGCATGCCACACGCTCTTCCTACAAACATCGATCAGCAGACAAAGGACATAGAATGAAACATGTGACTACGACGTCATACTTACATGATCAACTTAATATTCTATAAAAGATATATAAGATAAGTATAATCCTCGGATTCATCACCCCCTCTTGAATAAAGTGAAGCCAACATGATGTTCACCGCAGCCTGTCAACATGTCAACAGCCCTTGCTGTCACCTTCCTTCTCAGCTCGCGCAGATGGCGCACCACGGACCCGACGAAAGATGATGGCCACACGACGTTCTGTGAGGAGATCATCCTGATGCTCCACTGAAGGGGATGAACTTGGAAGAAGCTTCCCCGAATGGTCCCAGAACATTATGGACATTGTATATACATATATTACATATATGCAAATCCCATACTTTTTTCTGGTGTCCCTGATGTTTTGGCTGTAAACGCGACCTTTTGAATCCTTTTGGGGGTTACAATCAAGTAAACAAACCTAGCAATGAACCATCCCCATGCATGCGTTAAAATCAAAGATGTCCTGTTACCAGGTTCGATCAGCGCAGGGCGAACGCTAGTTAGTCACCAAACGTTTGCGTTCTTTCACGCCAAAATTGGAACATATTGTAACATATCAAAAAGATCAATCTCTGAAGACCCTGAGATGGGTTAGGATGGCGTCAGCAGGCAAATGCAAGCAACACAGCCAGCCATGGGTTTATGAGTGGCTATAGCTCACCATCTACTGGAACTTTGTGTTCGAGAGCAGTATTTCACTACCTGATATAAACATAACATATCTAATATATCTATATATTAAATAATGTGCATATATATATATACATGTTGTATATAATCAGAATTGCAGTCGGTGCATGAGGTATCAACCCACGTGGGCATATTGCCTACATCCCCAATTCTGCCAGTGGGACGCCATGCACTCATGCCAAGCAACTGCTTCAGGAATGCCATGCTGCCACTCATATCCTGATACTAGTGATCAGGCTGTGAATGGTGAGATGGTTTGTCTGTGTCTATGGTGCAAATCAATTATACAAGCATTGCACTCATGATGCTCGTCTTGAAACACTGTATATCACATATATATATATATATACTATATTTCCCCCTCTCTCCACTCATCTATTTAGATATATACCCTCAGATTCTCTATTGGTTACTTATTTCATGACCACTTTATTCATATTTCTTGTTGCTCATATGGTGGAATCCGTGGCCGCACCGAGCGTCTAGCCGCACCCTTCAGCACCAGCAGCGACCGCGCCGGCACGGCCAGGCGCACAGCCTCGCGGCCGTCGGCTGCTCCAGAGTCGCCTGGTGACGGCGAGAGATCGGCTGGAACCTCCAAGTGCCTTGGAACATGGCTACAAGCTCCAAAAGTCATAGGACTCAGGTACCAATCAAATAGCTTAATACCTACTTTGCTGGGTCTAGGTATGTACATATATATATATATACATATTGTCTAACTTGTGGTGATCGAGGTGATGTATGAAGTTAACAGTCAATTGTTAATATGTTTAAGTAAGTACGTTTTCTACTAAGCTACTAGATATGTGTTGATATGAATAGTTACAGTGCAATAGATCTTTAAGTTTGCCTTCACCATGTAGTGTGGATAGAAGACTTGTTTGCCAAAGAAATTGGATTAAATCCATCGAATACAAAGATTGAAAGAAACCCACACACACACATGGAGCAATGTTATTTAACTTTGGTATCTAAGTGAAAAACAAATTTGATCTAAGAATGTAAGCAACGACCGCTGGGGGACAAAAGCTTGAAGGCAAACATGACCAGAGCTTTTTGCTGACGAAGAATTGGCTACGGTTATCCGGTTATCCCCAAGGAATTCAAGGATTACAATGATTCCATCTCATGTTTATTTCAATGGCAATCTTGGGGCTGTATACCACATGTTTGAACAAATCCAACTCTGAACTAAAGCATCAGCTTCCAATCTTAGCAAGCACAAACATGACAATGGCCCTGATGGCACGGTTGTACACCACCACTGAACAAACAGGAACATATCTAACATTACCCAACTAATCTGAAATAAACAAAAGCAATGTCACGGAGTCTCACAGTCATTCAAACAATTCTCCTTTGTTTGGGATAGTCCCAACTCATCACAACTCGTCCATATCCATCCAGTGACCGCTGCCTTCGCCTTCAGAAGATCTGAAGTTGGAACGGCCACTGGGTTGGAAGGTCATGATGCACTCGCCCAGGACGGTGACTGAACACACAGCCTCCTCCGAGACACTCGTCATCTCACATATGGTCCCCAATTTTCTCCGGTTGCAGTATGTTACACACATGTATATAAATATATATATATATACACATATATATATATATACACATACGGTATATTAGCCATAACATATCCAATATCTCCACTTAAATCTAGTGTACAAACATACATACCATGTACATGAATAGTAAAACATTTATAAACCACTTACGATGCCTGGGAGGGGCATACAAGAACCTATCCCCACTAAAGAAACAACAACTGGGATTTTGTCATCCCAAGGTCCACCGCCTATGGGAAAATGGACGTCTCCTCATACAAGCCACGGTCGTCCCAATGCATCAGCAGCTGAGAAGACTCTGATCTTCTATAGTCATTGACATTGGCCTGTGCTGCGGCCAGCCGGAATGGCATGAAAATCAGTTGGGCACGGGAAAACTAACAGGATGGTTCCTTTTCTTGCACCAACAAATTGGATGTACAACACCAGACCATTGCGGAAATATCAGCACGGGTCAAGGTTGCGTATAGGACCATTGTTAAGGGCCATCACCATGATAGGCATGATGGAGATCCAGCCAGCCCTCACCAAAAATGATCCCCTAAAAGTATCTAGAAGCAGGGGTTTAATTATTCAAAGTTTACTAAGGGATACTAAGGGCTTATGAACCACCAACAGCCACTAATAAGCAGAGTTACTATAAAGAGGTTGTATGAACCATCTATCATTGGAGGTCACTTTTGGAGGGCTGGTGGAATCAAATAACATGATCAAACAACTACCTACATCTTTCCACTACATCCCTGAAATCTAGGATGGAACTTCAAAAAACACCCTTGTCCGACTATAACATGTTCTTCCCATATTTGGGTGTTCCTTGGCCCATTTATTGCTGATAAATCCACCATGGATTTGGCCGATATGGAGAAGACGTCCCATCTTGGCCGGACAATCTTCGTAGTGTTCCAGTGGGCACTGCTTGGGAAATGAATAGGGAGGTAACCCCCCGGTTCAAGCCATTGAAAATCAGGAAGTCGAAAACACTTATATATATATATATATATACAACTTTGAAAGGGACAGAGTTCCAACGATTCAAAGAATCGAAAGCTTCAAGATTACCAATTCAATTCGATATATCTTGATAAATCATAACAATTCAGAAACTTCAAAAGTTCAGCCATTTGAGGATGATTCCCCTTCTTAACCATCATGATCTATCCTTCCACACAGATTATCGGAGCAGCTTCCGCCTCATTGGGTTTGAAGGACTTCAGGCAACTGCTCCAGGGCTTTCCTTTCTTTCCCAACCTGGTCGCCACCTGATGGCCGACTGGGTGATGTCAGTGACTGGGAAACAGTTCGTTTACTTTGGATTCGCAAGATTGGCAAAGTTGACAAAATGGGCTGTTGTCGAGTTTTTCGGTGAGTTTTCTTTCATATTTGGAAATAAAACAGGCTTGCAATGCTTGGATATGGACGCCTCCCCCAGGATTCCATCCTCAGGCAGGTCGACCTCCCCGTTGGATGGATCTGGTAAACCTCAGCTCACAGCTGAGACCGAAGGTCTCCAACATGTTCCAACTCCAAATGTCTCTTGGATGATGCATGATGATCATGAAGTTCAAACTCTCACTGGATTGGTTAAGGGGAAAATCTACGGAAAACCAGGGTTTTCCCTATCAAATGTAGAGAGGTTTCCTGTAAATTTTCCCTCAAACCAATCCAGTGAAACTCACTTGCCTTGGTATTCCCAACATCCCAACACCGAGAAACGCACCATTCGCGGCCTCAATGATCCCAGCACCCCGAAGTGTTTTACCTGTTGCTGCTGCACCGAAACGCCCAAAACGTCTTCTACAACAGCGGTTTGAAGTACAAGGGCCCATTTATCTGGGTCCATGTTCAACCTCATATCGACTCTATATAAATAGATTGATTGTATTTATTGCTTTGGAGGGTCAAGATGTAAATGATGTCCACATATGTCCAACATGAAGCCAAAAGAAGTTTTGCCATACTGAGCCACAGGCCTTTCCCGCTCACACAATTTGGTGCCAAAGAGGTTTGGTTCAAGGGCATCTTGTTTTTTCACCCATAGCCACGGCATGTATTGCTAAAGAAAATGCATGCAACCCTCAGGTAATCAAACATGCCTAGCTGGAAAATCCACCATTTCGGAGGGATTTCACAGGCTTTCACATGTTTGATGACACCGGAGGTTACCCCCCCATTGGTAAACCAACAGCTTCGCCCAGCCACGTTGTACAACGTTGGCACTCCAAACTGTTCCTTCCTCCAAGGTGGTTGGGTGTCATCCAGGAAGGCAGCTAAGGCCTCTCCTGCAGCATTCACATTGAATTCAAGATGTAGAAGGAGGGTTCCTAAAACGGGGGAAACCCCAAACTGGATGGTTTATATTGAACGGAAAAGCCTAATAAAATTGTTGATTTGGGGGCACCACCATTTTTAGGAAACCTCCATAACTAGATGAACTGTTGGATTTACGGTAGTCATGATTCTAAACTATGGGTATGGCTCAAAAAAATTGCATTATTTACCCAGCAAATTGCCTAAAACCTGTGGTCCCCCAGGTCTTTCATTTTGACCCATACGGTCCATACCCATATGATGAGTACTGTAATAGGTAGGTATATAAACTAAACCAACTTACAGCGCGGACAACATATCATATGTAACACATCTTAAATTTAGTAATGTAGGTTGGTTTATACAACTTCATAAACCAACAACACACAGAATTGCGGGGCACCACGTGACCTCATCATATCAAAAAGGGATAAAAGGGATAAAAGGGCATCGCGCAATGTCTTGGGATAATCTATCCTAGGATCAACCAGGGGAAAGCCGAACAAAAAGAAACAAATACCCAGTCCTACCAGTCCTACCGTTAGAGTTGGGTGAGGTTCACAGAACGGGTCATCATATCCCCCAGGAAGATTCGGGGGAGTATATCTAATCCCCTAGAATGACCAATCGCTTGGTGCTTCACCCCGGGAAGCGGACCATTTGTTGTAGTGAATTGACTGGACTAACACCACTTATACTGATACCCTTAACTGGGATTAGAATCCACTCAATACCACCAATCTAACATAGCTATTCAAAACCATCATTTTCAACAGCTACATCATCATAAATCATCTATCTGATATCTGCATAGACCGCCCATTTTCATCCCATTTTCCATGGCTACAGACGACCAAGCCATGTCAGTCCGCCTTCTTCTTCACTGAGGAAGTCCGGAAAGAGCCGTAGACCTGGCGCCAACTTCTGCGCCTCATCTGCGCTCACCTGTGCACCCCAGTGAATACCAGGAGGTCGGTGGCTAGTGATATATCATCTTTGTTACTGTAAGCAATGTCATCAACCACCCAATATGGATTGATGGTTTGTACACGTTTGTACCACCTATAAAAATGGTAACTTTATGTAAATTTTTGGGTAGTTTACTATTGCTTTCCTCACATTGATCGGGATCTTTGATGATATAACGGGGATACAGTCAGTGGGAAAATTGTCAACAGTGTATGACATGATAGTCAAACATGGCAATGGAACATCCTCCATTTATATAGTTCCAAGATTTTCCCAGCTCGCCTTGTTTTTACCAAAGGGCTGAAGGGTATTGATATGACTCTACGTCTTTACGGATGAAATTCCAGTTCAGAATGAGGTGCTTTTACATTGTCTGCGTTTGAATGCAAAAAAGGCTCATGTCTTGAGTGGATTGGATAGTACGATAGTCTCACGCCAAGAATATGTTCTTATATATATATATATACACAGGTAAAATATGATACGCGAAAACCTGATATTCTATCTACTTCAAGATTATTGCTACCATCATTATTAAATCTATATGCATATATATTCAATATCTATATTGTTATATTGCATTTATATTTATATTCACACCGTATGGTAATCGACCATGGCGATGCGAAATCACCATGTTCAATCAGGTGAATCATCTATGGCCGGAGGGTTGTCATGTGAGCCTCCAAAACGGCCACTGCATTGCACCGCCGGGCAATGCAGCACCGGGCGGTACGGCGCTTTTCTCCGCCACCGCAAAGTCCCCGCAGTGAAGCTACACCTGACAGGCTGGAGATTGAGAGCCGCAATTTAGAGATTTTCTCCGCGCAAGAAGGGATCTGATATGGTTTAAACATGTTCCCTCCAAACCCTGGGTTCGCCCACACTCAAACACCACATCCAAACAATCTCATATACTTATCGCCAAAGGATGAATGAAAACACTGGCTATACCCAGCAATTTTGACTTTAGGTTATCAGAATTTGGGGTTTAAGGTTTTAGGGTTTTAGGGTTTGTTGTTTTGGAAAGTAAAAAAGTCTTAACCATACGCAGGGATTTGAGCATGTCAAAGTTTTGAAAGGATACGCCGCGGGCAAACCTAGGATTTGCAGTTTGCAGCTAAGATGTTTAAACTGCAAGAATTGGAGTGAATCCGTATCCGAGAAAAATGGTGGATGTAAGCAGTAACCATTGCAACTTACGCAAAGCTAGAAATGGTTGAAGCGAACATTTACATGAAACCTCTCCATTTAGCTTGGAAGTTCATAGTTGCTTTAGATCTTCCCGTATGAGTCCGGGCCACACACACAAACAGGTCTTTCTTCCCTTAAGGAACCTAATGATGGTGCTAAACCATGCTAAAACTGTATGAGTTTGTCTGAAATATGGATGCCCCTGATGACGAGTCTCATTTTTTGCTTCCACCAGTTTCAGAAACATAAACACAGGCAGCTCAGGTTCTGGTGCCCCCCTAAAAGAAACGGTGATCATTTCCCTTCATCTTGTTTTTCATATTCAGAAATCTGCAAAACCACTACAAAAATGATGAAAAAATAGGGGGTTACCAATTGCCACCTTGGTCTAGTCAAGTTTTTCCTGCGCAAAAAGGCCAACCCCATTTGCCAAACGGCCGCCTGCACACAGCCTGGGACATGAGGACACAGGGTGACCAATACTATTGCTTGTGGTCCATAGCACAAATATGTATACGTGTACAATTATGTACATATGTATCTTTGCGTATGTTTGTGTACATGATTGTATACGTGCATACATGGAAAGATCGATAAATACAAACAAATATATAGATGTATGGACGGACGGATGGATGAATGGATTTATATGGATTTATTTTGTGGGTAAAGAGATACATTAAGCCATTTTGAAGCACTTCAATCATCTCAAATGGGTAATGCCATGTTTTGGTGCAAACCACGTGCCATGTGTTATCTGTTTCATCCGCAATCCACTGAGTTGTGCACAGTGGAAGTTGAGAGCCCTTGAATGTGAACGAGGTGGAAACCTGTGGTCGTCATGCCAGGTAGTAGGGCTTTGCAGAACAGTTGTTGATTGGTGGTTTCAATGAACTAATGATAATAGTTATACTGATAACATGATGGATTGGGCAAGAGGTTTGGCATGGTGCGAATACCCCATACGGATGATCCCGTTTATAAGGGAATGCAGTGATTCCAAACCGCCAACCTAAACCACCAAACGGCCATGGTTGTTTCAAGCCATCCAGCAAACATGTTGCAACCCAAACAATGAGACCGCCGAACCAGTTTTGCTATTAAAACACGACCTATCCTAATATTTGATGTTGGGGAACGTTGGAAAACAGAAACACTAGGGAAATCAAAAGTATCTTTTAGGCAAAGACGTCAAGTTGTTTCCATCCATTAAGTTGTCATTCAGGCAACGGGAGGGCAATGGGAAAGACTCCCCACAAAACACCACGCAGCTGGTAGTAATTCTGGTTCACTGGTTGTATAACTTATCATTTTTATTAACCCAGGAGTAATAACACCCAATTGTTGAAGATTCCTTCAAAATAGAGGGAAAATTACGATGATTGTTAAGTATATCTATGACTAGATTGCCACAAACAAAGATCACAAACATCTCAGATGGCTAACATAACTACCTGGTTTAGATAGTATGAATCTGGCTGAATTAAATATAGTAATTAAACATAATTAACGTGACAATACCTGAAAAATGACCCTTGGAAAATGATGGATCCAGCTCAGGTATCTTGAGGTCACCATGGGACCATGAGTATGTTGAGGAAAAAAACATAAACAGGGACCGCAACGAAAAAAAGAACACGTCCCATAATTCACCACTGTACTTTGGCAGGATCTTACCTACTTCTAGTCACTTCTATCTTTCGGGAGTTGCTACAAGATGGTGCCCCCCCCAGGTATGAGCTGGTCTCCACACACCGTTAAGTCATGATATATCTAACATATGTCTTAGTTAACCTACCTAGACTTAGACCCTGAAAGTACCTAGAAAAATGGGATAATAAAATGACATGCCTATCATTTTGGGACGTGTCCCCATTTTCAAAGGTACTTGATGGTCCAAGTACTTGTAAACCAACTATATAAAAGCAAACTATGGTGGACTACTTCGTCTGATCTGATTGTTGTTGCCCACAGTTGCGACCAGCGTGGCCCACGAACAGGAGTGGAATGGCCTGGCGCGAGAAAATGCGTGGAGAACTCGCCTTAGAAATGCGCAACGAAAAGGGATTGTTGCGATCAGCCGGAGACGATGCGATTTGGGGATTTAACCAACAACGGTGGGAATATGATGGGATTCTGATGGGAATATGGGATTTTGATGGAACATGGTGGTTTCCGAAAAGGCTGATAGAACGGGAACCGAGGAGATAAATGCCGTGTCCAGGGAGTCCTCCAAGTTTGAGAAACACCAGAGTGCAAACCAACAAAAAACATATCCACCTACTGAACTGCCCAGAACTGTCCAGAATACCCGAGAATTGAAGGCACAATTTACACAAAATCCCTATATCTGATGGTGAAAAACACTGTTTCTTGCTTCAAATTTATAATCTAGTGTTGGTGCTAAAAACTACACAATAAATAACCACACACCCGACACACCCATGTATATATATATATATATTATATGTGTGTATATATATAATACTGAGTTAAAAGCCTATGATATTACATATTGAAATCATATAATCATATGCATATTACATTGTGATCTTACATATGTATCATATCTATTTGTCTGACATGTGGGATACCCGGGATACCTCATAATGATCCAAAATGATTCGATTGGATGTCAACACCGGAAACCTCCAAATAGAGACAATCTGGTACTTAAATGGTACCACCCCGACAATATCCTCAGTTGGACAGCCCTTGAGTTTATGAATCTGGGCTTGATATTCTGGGAATTGGAATGGGAAAATTCATGGTACAGCATCATGGTACACCCAATTTTGACTGGTTACAATCGGTTACACTACCCTCCGGTAAATTACCATACCTATTATGGAAAATCACCATTTTTCATGGGTAAATCAACTATCAATGGCCATTTTCAATAGCAAACTGTTAGTTTACCAAAGGGTATATCTGAGCTTCCAGCGCTGCTGGCTGACCGCAACGGTGCAGTCACCGCTACCGGTGCGATGCTCAGCCCCACTCCCATGGCTGCTCATTTGGCACGGGCATCAGCACGTGACCCACTGCTGGTTGAAAACGTAGGGGTCCCCAACACAGACCAAGTGAGGATCTGAGGAAATAAGTATAGATCAGCAAGGTTAATACTGCATGGTTAGGGGATAATACTATTAACCATTTGTCTGACATAGGGGATACCATTTCATGGTTCAACATGGCTTTGCCAGTTGGTCTGAAGCCCAGTTGCACTTTTTTTCGCAAAGAGATGATGTTACCTCGACTTGTTTCAACCATATTATTTCAACAATATTATATAAATTCCAAGGTGGCTTGATTATATGACTTGAGCCACGACCTGCACGCTCTCCAGTGGTAGCTCAGCGGCATCTGCTTGGCATATCCCCAGGTACTCCGGGACGTGAAAGTCAGTGCATGTGTGGAACCAAGGTGAAAACAGCATGGGACGCTGCGCATTCAGGAAGTCAAACAAGTCAATGCAACCANGCATGTGTGGAACCAAGGTGAAAACAGCATGGGACGCTGCGCATTCAGGAAGTCAAACAAGTCAATGCAACCAGGTCTAAAACACCATGGGACGCAGTAGGTAAAAGTATCATTTGTACATCCCCCTTTCTATCCCCTAATTTTCCAAATCCCCATCAGGACGCGTGTGTATAGTCGCGTCAAAAAGAGTTAGACATATATATCTGCGAGTGTT
This sequence comes from Symbiodinium sp. clade C Y103, assembly GCA_003297045.1. Lineage (NCBI taxonomy): Eukaryota > Dinophyceae > Suessiales > Symbiodiniaceae > Cladocopium > Cladocopium sp. clade C. Next base: position 170,914 of record BGPT01000650.1, read on the forward strand.
AAACACCATATGGACGCGTATCCACACACGTCTCCCAAATAGGTCTAAGTAATCATCTGAAGGCGTGTTTCTGGTGGTTTCCCTAAGGGAATCAACAGGGAATGGATGAGATTGGGATCTCAGAACACGTCAGGGGGCATATATGAATATTGCTACGTGAATGTCGCAGCACGTACGCACGCACTCAAGCAAGCAAGCACACAATAATGAAAACGATGCCTAGCAATGCCTAAGCATAGCTGGAATTGGGTGAGATCCAGGCGAGGTCCAGGCGAGGTCCGGGCGAGGTTCAAAATTCCAGATTGCTGACATCTGATACTTGTCCCTTTCTTCCTTTTCCCTCCTTTTCCTTCCTTTTCCTTCCTTTTTCCTCCCTCTTCCCTCTTCCTTCCTCTTCCTTCCTCTTCCTCCCTCTTCCTCCCTCTTCCTCCCTCTTCCTCCCCAAACCTCCCTCTTCCTTCCTCTTCCTTCCTCTTCCTTCCTCTTCCTCCCTCTTCCTCCCCAAACCTCCCTCTTCGTCCCTCTGCGTCCCGCTTCGTCCCTCTTCTTCCCCCTTCTTCTCCGTTCCTTCCTCTTCCTTTTCCTCTTCCTTTTTTTCTTCCTTTTCCTCTTCCTTTTCCTCTTCCTTTTTCTCTTCCTCTCCCTCTCCCTATGTAAAACGCATACGATGGCAGGAATCGCTGCTACCCTTCAANTCCTTTTCCTCTTCCTTTTTCTCTTCCTCTCCCTCTCCCTATGTAAAACGCATACGATGGCAGGAATCGCTGCTACCCTTCAAACAGGCTTTCCCCAACAGCATAGGCTCAAAAACATGAAATCGCTACGGCTAAAGTCTCTGACAGTACAAATAAGGGAAAACCACAACATCCAAAACACAAGGGAATAGCTACAACCGTCCGCGCGGTACCTATGAAAAACTCACGGTAAACCGTCAATTGGAGAAAACACGAACATGATAAACACCACCTGGACGCAACATCGCACCGACTTCCCAAAAATTATCCCCCACCTACGACGCACATTTCATTGAAACGCATTGACTTCCACAACTTAGAGTAACCCATTTGAACGTTTTGAACCTCAGCTTTCAGGGTGCAAACCCACAAAAACATGAATTGCTGATTGGCAATGAAGGAGTTTGGAACTCAGGCCCCACTAGTTTGCTTTCCAACTCCGATGGTGGCTTGAGGCAACCATGGGATTTCTGCAAATATCCAGTAGAATCATTACATTAAACATCATTAAACATCCTTAAACATCATCTAACCCAGTGATTTTTCATCAAACAACTCGTTTGAACCTCCTTATGCTATTTCATGCTATTTCCCTATCTTTCCCAACCGCTCCATCCACCTCCCAAAAAACGGGTCCTGCGAGGAGCTCCGGACCAAGGCGATGTCCTCGTCAGCTTTGCGCTTGGCCTTGCCATCATTTCGAAGGGAAGCGAACGACATTAAAATCACCATTCCATGATTTCATAATGATGGCAATTCCGGTGACACATATGGTGGTTTCCTAAGTCATGGGGGTAGCCCTAAATCATCCATTTCTAGATGGATTTTCTATTAGAAATCATTACAAACCATCCAGCTATTGGGGTATCCCCATGACTATGGAAACCACCGGGGAGCAAATCAACATAGGGAGGATGATTCGAGAACGTGTTGGGCCGCCAAGACTCCAAAAAGGAGGAATCGGCAAAGAAACAGTGAGTCAGGTGTAACAATTGGGACACGAATATTAGACCAACTGACTTCCAATATGTCCAGATATGTGATGTGTTGGTGTAACCAGTATGTCATAACGAGGATGAGTAGATTCCAGGGGGTATCAGAAAGGTGGGTATCTGATGGCATATGAAACATCAAAATCAATTATCAAGAATCCGGTTGGTCGTGACTTTCTCTTTTAAATAAGCGTACAGTCGGCAAAAAAACAAAACATGTGGCTGCTGCAAACATCATTGATCTGGTTGATGGTTAAAAGGGACCTCTCTCTCTCTCTCATTTCAATATACAGAGAGCATCATCCCAACTCATGGATTCTGATCATCAGATTTTTATGCCCTTTGAATAAAGCAGAGTATAAGCCCCCCCATCCAATCATCAAGCAACAAATGAATCGGAACTCTTCGCCTCAGCTTCGGCTTCTCGTGCCTTCGCTTCTGCCGCCCTGCGTTCAGCCTGCCAGCAAGACACAGCACCATGGTGGGTTTCAGAACCTGTTGTCACTTGAACTTGCACACATATATATAGATGCTATGGTGGGGTGGGGTTGGGGTTGGAGTTGGCGTGTCCTGACGAGGTGCCAACATCTTCGGGATGCTCACTTTTGGTGACCCTCACAAGTGGAGATCATGCAAGTATTACCTTCGAAGCCCGTTCCTTTCCATCTTTAAATGCCAACATGATTTAATTGTCCCCAGTTGATGCAGCCTGACATCATGTTGGCCACAGCCGGGTAAAAGAACGTCACAACGCCCTGCGTTCCTCTTGCCGCTCTTCTTCAGCCTTTCGTTCGGCTTCCGCGCGCTGTTCCTCGTCCGCTTTTTGTCGCTCCTCATGGAATGGTAGGGGGGGTGGTGTCCACCCATGGGGCCGCTGTGGTTCCACCTCTCAGGAGCATTCTGTTGGAGACATCTTAAAAATAGAACATTCACTTTGGCACTCAGAGCTATGAGTTGGATCCTCTTTCTTGGAATGCCTCATTCGGTACATAATCTGAAGTCCTCAACTTCTGAAAGGGAGACACTAAAATCTGCAACACCTCGTGTGACCAACATCGGGCAGGATCTGGGACCTCATAGCCTGCCCCGGCTTTCCCTTTTTGTATCACAGTGCAGCTCTCAGCCGGCGGTCCTCATCTGCTTTTCGCTGCAGTTCGGCGCGTCTCTCCTCCAACTTCCTTCGCCGTTCTTCTTTGGCAGCTTGTCGCGCCGCCTGGCCATCTACCAAAATCCCAACAGGATCCCCGCATGAAAGCAGGGCACGCGGAAGGTGGAACCGGAACAAACACTACACACGAGATACTTGTTTGACATCTCTTTTCTGGGATGGGAACGTGGTAATGCTGACACCAGTCCACATGAGAATAATAATCAGCAATTACCATCACCCCAAGCAGCATGCAAAAAGGGATAGAACATGTCAAAGAAGAATTAAAGGGCTAAGTTAGACGTTCTGAGGGGTTCTACCAAATTCCCTTCCCAAAAGTGGACAATTGGACTACACTGAATTTCCTGCATTTTTTGCATGGCTGCCCTGTAGGGGGCCCATCCTTGGCTTTGATGATTTCCTCTTCGTCTCCTGACCACTCGTAGGAGTAGGACCTGGCTGAAGTCTTATCCAAGTTGTATGAGCATTGGATAAGCACTGGATAAGAAACAATGCAGGCTAAAATGGCACGCCCCTAAAACCTTACCAAAGCCAACAAACTTGTTGAAAAGTGGGATGTGGCTGAGACACACAGACACACGTCACATCATTCACACTACCTATTGATTTGAATAAGCACCAGTGACTGGAGCTTGAATTGGCAAACCACCCAGAATCAGGATTAAAGGACAACACCTTGATAAGGCATTATCCACCGCTTCTGCTTCACTGGGGTGGGGCTTCTACTGATGAGCCTTATCTGCGCCTGAAACTGGTGCCCCTCCCTGAGGATTCCACTAAACAATGGAAACAACTGATTCTCAATTCTGAAGGGGTCATCTATCTACTGAAATTCCAATGTTTGATGGTTCGCCCACTCCATATCATTTTTGGGTTGATTCAATACCCATCACTCCGGATTAAGAACTTAAAACATGATCCATGGCATGATTCTGGATAGAATACGCCAATGTTCCTTACTATAATAATTCTCCTGAAGCCCGAAAAGTGCAGCAACTTTGGGATAGTTACCCCAAATCCTCAGCGTCATTTTCAGAGAAAGCAACGATCTTCCTATCCCAGTCACCACTGAGCCAAAACCCATCTGAGAGGCCCAAACTCCGAGGAACCGAGGACCAGGAGTTCAGTGTTTGGAACTGCCTCTACCTGGGTGAGAATTGCTGGGAATTTGAGGGACAACGATGGGAAACCCTATCAGCTTCCAAGAAAAGGATGTGTCTGAAAAATGGAGGAGTAATCTCAAAATTTGAGGCTGTTAAAAAGTAGGGAACCTATGGGAACCTATCGGGGGCACTTCATTTTCAGACAGACCCATACCACTCCCCTGTTGCAACCCCGGGGTAGTGATCCTGGAAATGGAGGTCCCAAGAAAATGGGGACACGCTACCGGTGCGTTCCGATAGCCTTTGTGAGTCAAACATGGCAAGGGGAGATCTTCATTCGTATCGTGAGCAAGTTCCTCACGTCTAAAGCCTTAACCTCCATCAAGTTCTTCATTCCTCCCAGCCTCGGATTACCCTCTGGTAAACTAACATAACTATGGGAAATCACCATTTTTAATGGGAAAATCCACTATAAATGGCCAGTTTCCATACTTATGTTAGTTTACCAGAGGGTATAGTGAAAGATATGTCATATTCACCGTTTCCAGCTCGACCCGCTGAAGGCTCCGCTCCTCATCTTCAGCTTCTTCCTCCTGGCCCTCGCTATGCAGCGCTGAGGCGGCAACCTAGCAGGTTCTTGATGCTTCTTGCATATCATGGCAAGACCGGTTGAATAACCCTGCCCTATCCCCTATAGGTCAACAAGGTCCGCAAGTTGTTTTTTTTTGGGGGGGGGACGGGAGGGGATTAAACAACACCCTGGATAAACAACTTCCACTCATTGATGATGAACCAATGTTGCTGGAATTAGCTTGCAAGTAAGCGCCAATGGAGTGCCAATTCCAGTGGAAATTTCTGCATAGTACTTGGCCTCCATTACCTCCATTAGGGATCTATTTTGATGAAATTAGCTTCGGCATCTGCTGGCTGAGTGAGCATGAGAAAGATGCGAATGATAAGAATCAAAGAAGGAATGAGATAGGGAAGGGTCAGCACGTAACACCTCACTCAAATTGTAACCCCGATTGAAAGTATTGATCGGACGTATTAAACTGGGGTTGCAACACTATTTGGGGCCGGATAAAGAAAGCTAATTCACTTTATTTAGTATTGCCCCAAAGTCAGGGGAGCCGGGTGCATTTACTAAGGGGGGGTGGTATTAGAATCCTAATTTGACATTATGCATTAGATATAGACATTGACATAGATATAGGTATATGATGATATGTGAGATCTGTGTCTTTTTGTTGATTTTGTTGTTTTTCCGTGCTGTTTCATTTTATTTCATTTTATATATTTTATGACAAGAGCATAGTAAACTATATTACACTAATTGCCCAACCAGGTTTTGTCCACTTACAAGGACTAGTCAGTGACTATGGACTCAGTGTGGATGGTGCTGCCCATGGTGAAGCCACTGGTGGCCCGTTTGAGTCTCATTGAAAAAGCCGCTATTTGTCGATGAAAATCTGCACGCTTGCAAATGAAATCATGTTAAAATCACATGTTTGCTGGTCAAATCCAAACAGTAAAATCATGTTAAAATCACATGTTTGCTGGTCAAATCCAAACAGTAACATGCTGGCGAAATGAATTTGGGTACTTAATCCAAATATGTTTATAGTTCAAATCATATGTTTCCCCTCCACTCAGCTTTCCCCTGACCTTTTTACCAAAGGTTTTCTTCTCTACAGGCGTTTCCTTGGCTTCCTTCCGCTCAGCTGCGGGGCGCCTGCAGCGAACGGCTGACTTTTTTTACGGAACAACTCGAGGAAAATCTGTGGTTTTCCCGTGAAAAAAGGAAGTGGTTTCCTGTTTCAACAAACTATCCAATGACCTTTGGAACATCTCCAAGATGCACAGAATAAGGCCATATAAGGCCCACAGCTGTACTGGATTGGAACACCCGGCGAAGCCGGGCCCTGCCACCCTTAGTCCACATCAGGTTTATGGTGAGACCAAGGCCCATACGATCTGCTTCTTCTTCGCCTTGGAGACAGGACACGTGATTTATAGGATTGGTTGAAGGCAAAACTCGACAGAAAATAACCTGAAGATGAAATCAAAGGGGGCTCTTGTGTAGATTTTCCCTTCAACCTCCTTCCACCCATTCTTGAAGCGTATGATTTGCTGTGCCACACACACAATCACTCACAATTGTGCTTCCAAATGTAGGATCACCAAGGCTCAAGCTCCCTGTCACGGCTGTCGCGCCGCCGCCGCCCCCGGCGCCGCAGGGGCTCCCGCCCATCGTCTGACGCTGAAATAAGGGAAGGTTTGCAGCACGAAATGTCAAAAATGGGGAACCCAAGAACAAACAATCGATAGCTAGTAATGATAGGTGATAGGTGATAAGTATTGATAAATAATCTGGGAGACTTGATAATAAACCTGCAATTTTTGGTGATTTAGGGCATGGTTTATTATTGGGTTTCCCACATCAATGTGCTTGTTTTTCCATATCTATGTTAGTTTGCTGGCGGGTAAGCTGGATTGTAACTTGGTGAGCACATCTGTAGTGGAGTTGATCCAATCCAATCCAATTCTGATTGGCAAGCACACTCATTGTATGGATCAACGTTTCGGCATCGCAACAATGAGCCACTCTCTCTCTCTCTCTCTCTCTGGGTTTGCCTGAAAATAGGGGATGCCTTCAAAAAGCCATTGAATCATTTTGATAGAATGGTGATAATCTAATGAACTTTGGTACCCTGTTTTTAGACAACCCCCTCTATCTACTCTCTATCTCAGACTGATCTGATTGGTCCATTCACCTCAACCTTCAACCTGACCTGCCGCACCGCTGCGCCTCGAGTGCGCTTGCGGTCTTCCTGAACTGGACCAAAGAAGCGAAAATCAAGGGCTGTTTGATTGAGAATCTCCACTAGAATGGAATGAAATGGGGAGGTTACCATGGACCATATTCCTTTCATGGACCATATTCCTTTGCAAACCAATCAAATCCATGGCAACAAAAAAGTTCCCTACATCCACCCCGGGTTTCTTGGGCTTCTGGGTGCCAAGTTGGATCTCAATCTCCAGTATTCTCGACTGAACCATTTCGCCGATGTGCATCGCGAAGGAGTATACCCGCCAAATGGGGTAGTTGTTGAATGTTGCCCGGTTCTCCAACGCAATTCATGTGCTCATAGGTATTCACCAAAGATGAGTGAGTAAGATTTAAATGCTCATAGATTTTCCTTTTTTTGTCCCAGGTCCATGACTCAATAAATCACATTCATTCCCATCCTATGTCACCACTCGGGTTGCAGCACCTTGGGCTTTGGGACTTCCTTCTGGTTCAGCGGGCTGGACTGCTCGCCGCGCCCTTCCCAGACCACCGGCGCTTCCTGCCACAGGGACACCCCTAGTGATGGAATTCGCCAACAAAAAATGGTGAAAACCAATCAACAATATGATATCTGGGTCCTCACATGGGGCACACCCCCAAATGGATTTTAAATGGAAAAAATTACTGTAGTCATCTGTAATCCATTAGAATTGCTAGACTCACCTTGGGATGAGGCAATTCGTTGAGCTCTTGATGATTGCTGGTGGGCATAGTACCCCCACAAAACTGGTGGAAACATGTGGAAACGTTGCACGGTCTATCTTGAGGCCGTTATTTCCCCCATCCCAGTTTCACAACAGTGAAAAATATAGCAGTTATTTGTTGAATGACTAAACACCCAAATAATGGAAACTGTTTAATTTGTTTTTTCAATGTCCGGGTGGGATGCTCCATTCATCTATCAAAACACATGGGACGGTCTATACAAACCATGTCTGGTCATATTTGGCTATGAGTGGGTTTGCCCGTTTACCATTGTAGTGGGATATGATATACCCTAGATATATGCTGGCTACAGTATTTCACCCTCTCTATAAGTTTGAGTCGGTTTACAAGCGGTTAGACAAAACACATATAACTAAACCCTACCAGTACCTACAAAAATGTGGTAATATACCAATTATTATTTTGGGACGTTTAACCATGTTCATGGGGACTTGTAGGTTCAAGTACTGGGATAAATAGGTTTCATGTTTGCATAATCCCCAGTGAGATTTGTGATTAGTGAGTTAAACCATATCATATATCCATACACATATATCCATATATACATATAGTCATCAGTATATCCATATATATCCATCCATACACTTTTATAATCTATATTTACCTGTGATTATATTACATATGATTGTACAGTACATCATAGATAAATATGCATATATATATATTATAAATAAGTACATATATATATATATATTAGTATACATATATATATATATATACCTAATTATTAATAATCACAGTAACAATAGTGATGGGTTATATACTATAGTTAGTACCCCAGCTAATGAGATTCGTGGTTTCTTACCTGAACCTCTGCCTGGAATGCCCGGCGCCTCCTGGAGCTTTCCCGTCTGGTTGGCGGCATCTATCAACTCTTGAGGGATCTGCCTGGGGCTCAAGGGGGGTCTCCATAGTCATGGGGGTACCCTAAGTTATGGATGGTTTACCCTCTGGTAGACTAACATAACTATTGAACATGGCCATTTATAGTGGATTTTCCCATTCAAAATGGTGATTTTCAATAGCTATGTTAGTTTACTAGAGGGTATGTCATGGAAAACCCGAAAATCCAATGGATGATAAAGAAAGGGTACTCCCATTTTGCTCATCTAGAAGTACCTATATATGCAAAGTATCTGTATATGACATATCATATCGTGATAAATGATTGAAGGATATTATAGTATATCAATGTATATCATATATGATCATATACGTTTTTTCCTGGCTGAATTGTAGTCGTTCAACCGGAAAAAAAAAAAAAAAAACATATTGGGATAATTCCCTCTATGAACCATAGTCGTCGTTTGGTACGTCTTGGTGAGGTCATTATACTTCCACCAGATACATTGATATGTTATTTATATGTGTTGGTTATCTATGAGTACCCGTCAAATATAGTTCTCTATCAATATCTATCCATCCATCATCCATCTGTTTGTCGATCGATCTATCTGATCAAGTCAAATATGATCGATTATTTACCCATTGTTCCAGTACCGTTAAAGAAAATCCCCATTCAACAAGTATACTATTCTACACAGCCTAGCCACAAGTGCTGCCAGTTCCAGTTCCAGGGTAAAACACCTGTGTGAAAAAAAATAGCGAGAGGCATGTAGAACTGTGGTAATTGCATTTAATTGGAGCAAGGTATGATGGCACATGTCCTATCTTTTCCCGACTTCAAAAAACTCAAGAATTGAAACCTGAAACCTCGAATTTTCCAGTCTGTACGTGCTTACCGTTCCCCCACCTAACACTTCTACAGACCCAAATCATAAGGGCTTGGAAGACTTATCCAGTCCCAGGTGCTCTCCAGCAATCTGCAGGGCGGCAACTCTGGCCTAGCGACACGGCTGGGATGGGGGCGGCATTGTGGGTATGCATGTATGCAATTCCATGCGTGATATATTCGGTATTCAAACATGGCAATGGAAAACTCCCTGAAAATGGCGGTTTCAATGGAAAATTAATCTATATGTTTTATCCCCAGAGGGTACACCTATATATCTACACCAGCCATGGGCGTCGGCCTTCGCCAGCTTGGGGTTCAGGTTGCACCTCGGACAGGCCAGCCAGGATCAACTAGGATTGATGGAGCTTGCCGTATAAATGGGGGATACTGTAGCGTTTATAGATTCTACACCCATGAAACATTGTGATTTTCTATGGTTTTCCATAGCTATGTTAAATTACCAGAGGGTATACTGTGGTATACTAGTGGTTTTCTATATCATCATATGCCTGACACATTGATTTTCATTGAGTTTTAGAACTAGACCACTTACAAACGGAATCCCGTGGCAAACGCATCTTCAAACATTTCTGCTTCCCATGCCGCAGCACGCCCTGTGGCGTGACTTCTCGTTGCAGCATGAATTTGCTGAGATGCTGGAGGTCCGATCTGCACCAAAACTTTCAATTGGAACCCAATGGCAATCTCCAACTGAACCATCTTTCAGCCCGTTTTCTGGGGTTCCAGGTTATCATGCTGCAGTCCTGGATTGCATTCGATCTGCAAATGTTGTCGCAAATAAGTTAGAACTACAATTACTGAAGTCTCAAAGAAAGAGTCTGGCACCTGTAGGTGCAGAGTAGGTCCAATTACTTGTGGATTTATGGCACGTGCCACTGTCAAAACTCCCTGAGAGCTGCTAGGTCATCTCACCTACGTATTTCCTGTGTGGGGTGTCTCTTTTGGTTGACGAATGACGCCCTGAAGCAATCTGTTTCATTCGAATCCAAGGAAACATGCCACTGCCTTCATATATAATGCGTGTATATGCGTGTTGGGTCTAAGGTGAGTTTCCTACCATTTCCTACCCAGGCTTTCTCTACATGTGGCTCGCAACACCAAACAAGTTGATGTCCGAAAAAAAAACACAAAAAAAACAAAACAGGTGTCGGAAAAACGTGGTGTGGTATGGTATCCAAAAAAATGCGTTCGTGGTTCCTCGATTGTTTCTTCAAAGCCTACAGTCATCTCGAAGTTCTTGCCGGACATCGGTGGGATCTGGAAGCCATGGGATGTGAGCGTTGCCAGAGACGTTTTTTTTTTGACTCGCTGACCCTTGATAAGTCAAACCAGGAATATCCAGGATTACTTCTTTAGCTCCTTGATGCTCCTTGTATTTCTGGGATTTGTTGGAAATTGTTGGTCATATAATGTAAAAAAGGTGCCAGGAATTGCCAGGATCACATGTTTTTCCCCCCTGAACAAAAGCTCAAGCGTGGGAATTGGGACCCTTTAGCTCCTTAAATCATCCCATGGCAGGTTTGGCTTGAAGTTCTCTTGACTTCGCTTAGAGCGTTTCAGACCCGTAGCCCGAATCAATGTAGCGCGCTATACACGTCGAGACAGGGATGGCATCTACTCCAACCGGGCAAATTCCTTTGCTTGCATGAATCTAACTGAAGTTTCTGTTGCACAAGTTGCCAAGGAGTAAGATTCAAAGGGAGAATCTGCCGTCCCCTTTCAATTTGTTTTTGCCTCGGCTAAGCGGCTCTTGTACCGCATCAATGGAGACACGGATCTCCAAGGGCCAATGGACATGTGGATCCCATCTGGGTTGGATGGATGTGTCCTTCCTTGGTGTGTTTCATGGTGACGTCATGTGATATGTTGAACTGATTTATTTTTATAAACTCTGTGAACTTCATTATGAACCCGGACTTTGGGAAGTTTGGCAAGTGCGGCAAAGATGTGCCGTGCTGTTTTTGGGTTTGAGTCTTCAGAATCGATCCATGTCTGAGGTTGGATACCAATGATAATTATAGTAAGTGTGCAACCGGATTAAAGGCACTATAAGATACTATATAAAAGAGGACATATAGTGCATGGAACTACTTTGGGCTTGAACTGGGACATCCGCATGGCTCACAGTAGATGGTTCTGAGTCAGACGCAACCTAGTGCTTCTGGGAATACCACCCAGCCCCCAAAAGAACAGCTTGGACGTGGGAACATCGTAGTAACGGGGACACCTACAATATAGAAAAGCATACAATGAGGACATCTCAATCGAATATGAGGAACGATAGGTCAAGTAACTAGAACACAAGTTCTTCTGGAAATATCCATAGTTGTGGTTGTCTCAACATGGGATCATTACCCCTCAAAGGTGAAATGCATTGTGTTTTACATAAAAATAGTGGGAAACAAATAAGCGGAACTGCATGAATTCCCAAACTTTATAGTAATCTACATCAATTCTCTCAAAATGGAAACATTGCTGCCGAAACAAGAGCCATTGAAATACCTGGAATATGATGAGAAGCTCCATCTCCATGGGCTATTGGAAATTCCGGAATCCACATGTCCAACTTATTGGTTTATCCGGTCTCGCCAAATGCTCCGAGCATGGCCACGCAGGTCTCTTCCTGAGTGCCAATTTGGGACCTTCGCACATGGTTCCTAACCTACAATGAAGGTAAGGAAATTACAATTCATCTTGTGGATTGATAAATCAATATCAACAATCCTCCGAAAGGTCAAACTTGGTGATAGGCGATAGGAAATACTGTGACATAACTTATATTCTCATTTTCTAATGGCCAGAACATGCATCGTTCATAAATGGATGCAAATTGGGAATTTCCCTTTCACATTGAATTACTCATTGAATGAGTTGGAGGAGGCTCAGGGTACGGCCGTCATCCACGTGCCCTATTCCGTTGACGCTTGGGGCCATGTAATTTCTATATCCCTGCCTGACCCGGGCAAGGGCAAATCAATGGTCCATTTTGCTGGCATTTTATGCTATATAAGGTCATAAACCAGATGTGACGTGTTTGGCAAAAACACATGTTGATGTTCTTCTATGCCCCAACCCTCAACTTGAGCCCTCAACCCGCAAAAAAATGTGAAGGACTTCACAGGACCACTATCTGACTCTTTCTGGGCAAACTCCTATAATTCACATAAACATTACCCTCTGGTAAACTAACATAGCTATGGAAACTCACCATGTTTAAATATAGGTAAATCAACTACAAATAAATGGCCATGTTCAATAGCTATGTTAAACTACCAGAGGGTAACCATCATCTATTACTATGGTCAAACAGTGAGGTTGCCAGAAATGCTCCATCTTCAATAGCACCAATGCGCCCAGCCACGTGCTTTGAAGAGATCTGGAAAAATGGCATCATCTTCGTCCTCCGCTTTGAACAACGCGGCGGGGTCGATGATGTTTTCGAGAGATGATAAATTGAAACCTTGGCGTGGTGGCAGGGTGCATCGCAGGTAAAAATATAATCAGTAGTAATTATACATCATCTGACATCTATATAAAACCATCATCAACACCCTAAACCCCAAACCAAAATTATGTTGTATTCCTAAGACTCCTCTTGATCTTCCTAATTGAATGAGAAATTTACTGTAACTGGAGTGAGGTTTTTATTCCTAATACGCTTCTTCCCGACTGAATGTCGCATCTGGAATGATCTTCGGGGACACGGGTGGTCTCGGTGTACCTAACCGACCTAGCCAACTTCGCCTGAAAAGGCAAAGTCAGTTTCGGACTAGTGACTTCTCACGCATCAACAGCAACATCTGAGGTTTGACTTGCAGCAATAACGAAGAATCACGACTGGTCTTTCAACTTGCAACTGGTGGCTCGATAGTTTGACAGCTTCTCATATTTCCAACAATGTTGCGTATGATGCGGTTGGCTGGTTGATGGTTGAAAATGCTTAAAGCATCTCCCAAACATGTGACAGTCAAGTCGCGGATCGGATCTTCGACTTTTTTCAATGCAGGACATGTCGTATTCGACATCATTGGCATGGTGCAGAACGCAACAAACAGATTCACGTATCATTCACTTAATCAACTACAACGCAAATAAATCTCGATTGTCCGATTGACCGTCAAAATGGCCCAAACAAAGCCTTCATCAACCATGAATATGGTTCATAGGAAACCTCCGTAAACCATCATTGGTTGCTGAAAATTGCTCAACATGAACTATTAATGCAGGTGAAGTTGTTTCTTGATGTTCTTTTGAGCACAACCCCACCAGATTTGGGTCAAGCAGCAGTCATCCACGAGTGCTGGCGAACCGCCTGCGAGCAGGGGGAATGGCTGCAACTCGCCAAACTATCCAAGACTTTGGTGAAACATATCAGGATGCCATCCAAAAAAACGTCAACAAACAAGCATGTGCATATCAAATATCATATATACATACTATGCATATATTGTATGTGCGCATTTGCGTGGCTGTTTCATGCTGCTTCTACATTCATGGCTGGTCACCACCAAATACCACCAATGTCCTTGGAAAACAAGTTAATTCTCCTAAATAGTCACTATGTCATCGCTCTGCCTTTAGAATCCGGATCCCCATCTCGAAGATCATCTTGGTGGGTAAAATATGGGCCACCCTTGGATACCCTACAAATCCCTACAATATCTAGCTGATCAGGTAGCGATCCAAGTCTATTCTGACAATATGATTGGTCCAATCACATCCGAAACATCCGATTTTCCATCCTCAGCACTACCCATCCCTACCCATTCCCCGTGGCCACCATGGCCCAGCGCACGTTGCGCGTCGCGCAGCTTGCGCAGTTTGCGCAGGACCCAGCGGTGTGACACGTCGCCAAAAGTGTCCACCAAATCGGGATGCCGTGTGCGAGTAGCGCCTGTGGAGATGGGGGGGGTCAACCTCAGCCACCTAAAACTGGAGTGAACTAGGAAGTGATTCTTGACCACTGGGCTCCGGTTGCATGTCTTCTGCAGTGGCCGCTGGATGATTGGTTTCACAACATTTATATAGATCAAATTGATCTGAAGTGGACGTTTGCCGAGCGACCGGCAACCAATACAGTAAAGGGTTGGAACAAGCATCTTGCGGGCTTTCTAAAGTAAGGTGTATTGCACTTTCACTGTATTGCGAGGAAAGCATGTCCATCTGATCTCTGCCTGTCTGACAAGGGAGGGACACTGATTGCACAGTGGAAGCACGCCACTAGCGGCATCCATTGCTTCCCCCTCATTGTGTTGCTGACTCATCAGAACACCATGACATTCAGCTCTCCTGACCAATAATGCCTTGAAAAAAAAATAAGTTCTGAACCAGCTGTTCAAAAATTATATACTATATACTCTCTCTACAAGCCATCGATGAACCAACCAGTGGCCGCTTTTTACCGCCGCTGCCTGTCTTGATCGGCAGAACGTAGTCTTGATCGAGGAAGACGTGACGTAGAACGACCTATAGCATTGCACCAGAAGCATACGAGGCGCCATGATTTGGGAGTGGGACCTTTTCCTTTGCAAGGCCTGTCAGGATCATAAAAGCGAGGTTTCATTAGCCATACAGGCAGAAGCTTTGAATACTCTATGTGCAAATGGAAGCGTAAAAGAGTACATATACATATGAATTATTGATTTTATATATCATTACTCACATATATATATATATACATATGAACTAACAGTATATATGTACACCATCTGTATATCTATATGTATATAAAATTAATATTATATATACAATATACATGTATGATTATGTATGTATGTATGGTCAAGATTGGTCAACAATGTAGAGGTGCATTCCCCAGTAATCAAGGGGGGACTTTAACAAGCCGGCAGGTGTTGCCCCTGGCCAGATCATTTTGACTATCTTGACCTCCTGCATCATTTGCATACTGATGTCTTCAAAACGCAGTGGTTGACATACTTTAATCATATCTTTAGTGCAGCGAAGAGGTGACACCTTTGAGCGACTACCCTCTGGTAAGCTAACATAACTATGGGAAATCACCATTTTGAATGGGAAAATCTACTATAAATGGCAATGTGGGGGAACCACTTCCCCAGCAGAGATACAAAATGCAGAAATCGCCCACTCGACCTGTCGACCCGCGTCTTCCAGCAGCAACTCCCGCGAGGCGCGCGGGTCGCACTGCATGGCGACCTGCTTTTGGAACGATCCACAGGGAGATAACCTACAAACCTGAATCATGTATACCCTCTGGTAAATTAACATAGACCCTGGCAGATAATAGGGATTGGAAGATTGGTTTCCTCTAAAAATAGCTATTCTCAGGGTCTATGTTGATATACCAGAGGGTAATATTAAATGACGTTTTATCCCTCTCATCCACCATGGTTTTTTGGGGGGTTGTTGAGCATGAATTCGGGAACGTTTCTTTTTCACAAAAATGGGATGCAATTGAGTTGGAATGGAGAACATCCGCCCGAGTCGTACTGGTTTACAGGCCCCATCAAACTATAGCATACTTTTAGTCTTTCATCAGCATAAACGCTAGATAACCTATACTCATGAAACCAACTTGGCTAACTATGCTGTCCCGTGTGGGAAGAACCCCAAAATGAACAAAACCTGGTCCCCTGAAACAGGGTCTCCAACAGCAACCGGCTCGATGCGATCCGAAGGGTCCATTTCCGAGTTCACCTCTAGGGATGGTGATGGACAAATCACCTGAAATTGTGGGTGGTTTGTTCCACCTTTGGTGATGGATTTCTGGATTACTGGTATGTTCTAAAACCTTCTAGTAATCATTTGGTGATGGATTGTTCCAGCTTCTCCACCTTCTCCACCTTTGATGATTACTGTAAGGTTTTTTCTTAAATACTCTGATGGGGGAACCCGCGGGATGCCTGCATGCTGCACCATGCATATTCCTGGCGAAGAATCTGGTGTCTGGTTGACAGATGGTCCCAAGACTCCAAAGGCGGAGACCCGGTTGTGCCAAAAGCTCATCATTCAACGGAGGCGCAACAAACGAATGCTCAGTACACTTTACCTAGAATGAATCTGAATGGAATTGTTGAAGTTTTTGCCACCATCAGTCACCATCTCACACTTCCGTACAGTTTTCGGCCAATGAGTGGCTGACAATCCGTCGCCTCAGGAAACGGGAAACAAACCAATAAAATGTTGATTGGCGAATCCTCAAATATTCCCAAGAAGTCAAGCTCAAAAACAACATGTCTGATTTTTTGTCTGATGGAAGATGTCATTTTTTGGACGATGAACTGCAGCATCAACTCTTCAACATGTGATCGTCTTAGCCCCCAAAATGACAAAACATCAGGCAGTAATGAAACCAACCACTTCAAATTTGGTCATAGACTCTCTATATATGCATAATAATGATATGTATAATAGAGTTGCATATATCATATATATATATATATGTGTGTGTGTGTGTGTGATGTTTATCAGGAGATATCATTGTGATTTTGGGATTGTACCGTACGATCACAATTTCTAGTGGCAATTGAAGGTCCATTTGTTGACAAATGAATCACAACTGTCCATGATGGTCTATGTCTAAACCAATCCCAAAATTTGAAGGTTAAATCTGTCCTTTTGGCTGCTGAAATCCAGATGTTTCATGTTTTTTTCTATGTGCATGTAGGACATTGTTGAACCTCATGTTTGATGGTTAAATCCCAATTTTCCCTTGAAAACCCAACCTTTCAACAATGAGAGCCGGATGCTGCTCTCGCTCCTGGATGGTCATCTCTGAGCGGAGAGTGGCTCTTCGGCGGAGCTTTGGAAGCGTCCAAAGTCTCGGCGATCCAAAGGGGATGCGGCGCAGTCCCTGTGGTGTTTGTTGTTGGTTGCCATAGAGAGATCTAGTCTAAAGAAGAATGATAATACTAACGAATGGTTGATCGGATAATGTTTTTTTTGATGATTTGATGGATTGATCCGCCCAGGTTCATTCTAAATGGTCACATGGGTGATATGATGGGTTTTAGATGGTTTGATAGCAATTTGATCGTAGATTTGGATTTTCAAGGCTAACCCCCAAGAAAGGTTGTTGAAGTTTCTGGCATTTAACCACCACGAGGAGACCAAGCATCTTCCCTGGATACAATGGAAACTAATCAGATCTATAGCCAACAATATGCAATTTTCCATAGTCTATTTTACAACCTTAAAATGGGAAAACTAACCAGTTTTTATGGGATATACATACATGCATCAGCTGTAAATGTATACGTATATGTGTATATATATCTATATATATATCATATATATATATATACAATTATATACATATATAGATAAATAAATCTTATGGGGTTATAATGGGATTACAGTTGGGATACACCGGCACAACCAACCATGTGAGATATGAGTCTGAAAATGGGGTAACCCCAAATTTGTGAGACGGAGAATGATGATAAACGATCCAATTTGAGGGTTTGGGGGAGATATTATTAGACACGCCGCCGCCTACATAAATATAGATAATTCATGATAATTCCTTAATCAGCTTCACATGTCCACATGGACTTACTAACTCTCATGGCGAACAAAAGGATAGTTGCACATTTACCACCATCGCAAAAAGAGCTACTAAAAGTGTGCGAGTAAGAAAGTGAGGAAAGAAAACAAAACAGGTGAGGTGGTCAGAAAGGAAGTAAGGAAGGAAGTGTGGAAGTCATGTGGTAAGAACGTAGGAAATAAAGAAAACCAGATAAAACAAGGATGGAGGGAAGAAAGTAAGGAAGAAAGGAAATAAGGAAGAAGACAGAAACACAACCTAGCACAACCAAATCACCGACTCATTTACTTTCTCCCACTTGTTGATTCACAGCTTGCCTCACAGCGGCCACGAAAATATTGGGCACTAATCCCATCTGTTCATATTAGACACCGAGAAACCAGGTCCTAAATATATCTAAATAATATATGTAAATCACCTACTAAACAGACTAGACCATGCTTTCTGGATCTTTCTGGCGGATGTTTAATATAATGGGGGGATCATGGGGGAAGGGATTAGCTTTCAGCCTTAGGAACTTGCATGCTTCTCCGTAAGTGCGGTGCATTGACCCCAACTTACCTCGGCGACCCAGTGGCAGGAGCAAGACAGATATGTGCTTCTCTGAACCATTGAATCAGCTGAATGTCGAACCCAAGGTGTAGGTTACCAGGGAAATCCCTACACGAACTGGGCATTCAAAATTTAGGGGCATTTCAGTGGGAAAATCATCGAACAGAATGGGGAGTTGTCCATTGCCGTGTTTGATTTATTACCGGAGGTATAACTTATATATATATATATGTATGACCCCAAGGTTGCGGTTTCTGCTTCTTTTTCTGGGTTTCTGCATCACAATTGACAATTGCAAATATCTCAACGACATACTGCGATCTGTAGAAAAAAACTTATCATCTCCAGGGAAAAGAGGAAAAAACATCAATAATATGTCCCACTGATTGTTTTTTCCCTCAAAAAGGTTGCTGAAGGGTCTGAAGGCAAAGAGAGAGAGGGAGAGATAGAGAGAGAAAGAAAGACAATAAGGTTTCTGACATAAATTGCACTCGCGGTTCTGATCCCTTCCATCATGTCTGATTTCAAAATATGTCAAACCTCATGATCGCCGAAGGAACAGCCGGTTGATGCCACCAAGGAGCGGATGAATTCCTGCAGCCAAATGTCGTGCCCGGAAACTTTTCACAAATTATACTCTTCTGTAATCAAACATCGTTGGCCGGGAAATCCCGGTACTACATGGAGGTGTGAGTCTGGGAACATCATCGAAGTAAATGGGCTATTGTCTGTTGCCTGGTGGCTTGTTTCAAGGCCACCAGGCCAATGGTCAATGGACATCATCCCAGGTTGGATTGAAGAATGTAAAACACATTCCAAACTACCAACCGGGTATAGGGTTCGGGCTTATGCTCATTCTAGACACTCATAACCTGTTCTTAGGATGAAACAGGGGCACATGAATAAAGCCTTGCAATCACCAATATTATTCTTTTGGGTTCTCCGTAGGAACAGAGATGGAAAACGCACAAGGGAGTACTCATTTGAACTTAGGGTAGCACTAAGAATTCCGGTTGAGTACACATGTATCATGTATCACAATCCCGGAATGGAAAGCATTGGCCTAGAACATTGTTTTTGCCCACTTGGAGCCCCATGTGCAGTAAGCATTCTTTTAAGGTGAATGGTTCCAAGAAGCATGGTTTCTTACAGTCACTCTCAGGACAACCGATTTCAACATTTCGGACTACCTGTGCCTGCAGAGTCCTGAAGAAATGAATTTGGGCGTGGGTCAAGTCCTTGGGTGCCCGTATCATCTAGTCTATATATAATCTATATACCTACCCTCCGGCAATCAAATGTAACATAGCATTACTATAAACGCAGGGTTTGAGAGGAAAACAATGGGGGATTTCCATTGCCATGTTGGATTACCAAAGGGTGGATGTGCTGTGTAACCCTGTCATCTGCTGTCCCCTAGGATTTAAGATTTAATTCCATACCGACATCTTGAGCCGCTGAGGCATCAAGATTTTAGGATGTACATGATGTCAGCTGGTTTGATGAGGTCTAATACCTTTGGAATGGAAAGCTCAATGTCAGAGATCCCAGTATGGATTAAGTCTCTGACAACCTCAAGCATGAAACCAAGTGGCTCTGCCAAGTTTTAGGACAAATGAAAAGGTAGAAATGACATCGGTAATGTTTCAAATCACCCCCTCAGCACCGAAAATGATGCTGTTGTTCCTAATTTTGGGACATCCTACATTCATTCATAATGACATCATGGCTTTTGATGACGCAGTCTTGGTGTCATCATTTGCAACTGGTATGGTGGTCCATGGTGGTTGCCATCTCCCGTAAACAAATATGGCTAGCTGGAAAACCACCCATGCAGTTCGATGATTCCCCATTAAGACCTGGATGTAGTGCAGGGATTTCCTCTCCATGCTTGATCGCGGCGAAGCCAAACCCCCTCAACCCCCGCCACCTCTGCCAAATCTCTTGGGAGATGAATTTCCTCAGGGTCCTGATCGAAGCCAACGAGATTTGGATCAGGCCATAGGGGCAGTGGCTTCTGGCCATTTTTTACTAGGGGTCCCTGATTTTAACCGGAAGTTCGTTGACCCAGTTATGGTCAAATTCTTCTTTCCCAGATGAGGGAGGCAACAAAAGAGAAGAAAAAACATCAGTGGTCTACTTAGATGGGCCATGGAGTTCGTCAGTGGCTAACTAATCCCCAAATATCCCAAATAAATGGGGTATATAGTGGATTTTACCATTATATAGTATTCAAAAAAGATAACTTATTATATTATATCATATAACTCCGAAAAAACTCGCAACTCATCTAACTTCACTTCCCCGCAAAGTACCTTGCCCCCCGAAGAAGCACCTGGTGGCCCTTGGCTCCCATCGAACTTGCGAAGGCCCGGCAGCTTCCAACATCGAACTGCAGCACGAACTCCGGAGGCATCTCTTCTGGCCGGATCGGGAGGATGACCCCGGGGCTTTTCAACATTGCTTAACGTATCTCAACGTCTAAAACTTACTGGTGCTTAGTAGGGAATGGGGGTTGCTGACCTATAAATCTATAATAACCATGAAAATTTAATCATCCCAGCAACCCCCAATTCCCTACTAAGCGCCAGTAAGAAAATGGGGATAAATAAATGGGTATCATGGGAACGAGGGGATATACCCTCCGGTAATTTGTTGCATATGAAAGCCATGGCCCACATGTTGGGAGGGTTTAGCCTGTTGATTTTCCATACCTATATTAAATCACCAAACGGTAATCAATTTTACACCAACCCTCAAAAATGCAGAAAAGTTGAACAATGTTGAACACATGGCAAATATGGGAACTAAATCGAACTACCATCCCGGAAACACTTTTCGATTCTTTTTCTGAATGTGGAGGTTGTGGCTTCGGCGGGTGTTGGGCTCAACAGGGTTTGGTCGTACGGTACCGACGTTTTCAACCAACAAGACTTGGCTTGGTTAGCTACATGAAAACGGGAAGCCCATTTCAGGATGTTTGAAGAATATCCTTCAAGTCCCCCATTCTTCATGGTGTTTTCACACCATCGTTACGGAATCGTTTCACCTCCCAACGCCGGCCCGGGCGCCATGTCTCCGCACAAAGTCGTCCCAGCCGATCAGGAGCCGCAGAGGCCATCTAGGGGACTGCCGGCTCAACCTTGGCGCCACCAAGCTGCCATACACCTACCGTTTGGGGATGGTAAAAAATAGCATGTACGGTGATTTTTGGGGATAACAATATGATTAATGGGTTTGCCATGGGTTTACCATTTTTTGTGTTTTTTCTAAATCTAAAATCTTGACCCTTAGTTGCCACATGAACATTGTTCTTTTGTATATGAGTTACTGTAGATACTGTAGTATATCCTGAATTTTAGTTGGTCAACCTACCATTTGGTGCCGGTGAAGAAAACCTGCAGATTGATTTTGCCTGAGGGTAGCACTGAAGACAAAGTATGGGATCTTGGGACAAGTGTTCCGGGCAATGATTGCATAAGTTCATTGAATAAGTTTGTATCTTACTGTAGTTGGAATTTGTACACTCAAGAACCTGCTGTTACTTGTAAGTCAAGTACTATGAAGAACCCAACAAAATCAATGACAAACTACAAATACTAAAGTATATAAACTAGTACTATAAAGAAGCGCAAGGACATATGTGCGGAGACGCAGGGGATGAGCAGCTAGTAGCCATGCATTCCAACTTCCAGGATCTAAGCAGAATGGCCCAACAGCCTATTGTAAGCAAAAATGAACATGTTCCCTGCTTGGTTTCTAAAGTGCTGATGGTACCTGGGGCCCCTGAATGCCCCTGAACCTTCCCTGAAAATAGTTTTTTCTATGTTTTTCTGTCAGTTCAGCAGCATGAAACAACGCAAATAAAAGCATTGTTGTGCGATTCAATCCCCTTCTTTGGCATTGACAATCCAAGAAAAATTACGCTCACACTCACATCCCAATTCTCAACTGTTCAATCCCAAATTCATAGCGGCCAAGAATCTGATATTTTTGTCCTTTTTCCACAAACCATGGCTAAATTCCAGTTTTATGGTGGTATAACTGTGGAATACCATGGTACCCAACTTGTTCTCATCTGATGCTGAACTCCCAAGGGTTTCGGCCGCATGGCTGGGCCACCCCGGCTGGTCCGCCACCAGGCGGGTCTGCAAAGAGGCGCCCCGCAAAGCGGCAAAAGAGCTGGGATGGCAGGCGTGAAGCACCGCCTGCGGAGGATGAGGAGGATCAGAATGATGAGGATAGAGGAGGAGGATAGAGGAGGAGGATGACTGCTGATGGCGATTGATGTTGCTAATTCATACTGGTCTTCAATGATGATGGATGATTTCGAGATCAACCATGATATGTTTCAAACACACATATGATCATATCGGATGATAACGAATATTGTATATGGGCATGATTATTGGGATGACCATTATCAAGGTCGATGTGTTTATTTTCTGTATCCTCACCATTATCATTAGTACTGACATGATGGGTTGAGGATACGGGAAGGTGAGATGCAAGATATGGGATGATGAGGTGATGACGGTGAGACAAAAACAAACTCTATGAATAACAGTGTGACAATGACATGAACTGCTTTGTGATCATGTTGTATCATCTTCATTAATGATATAAACCCATGCAATGATGAACTTCATTGTCGGGATCGTCATATACCATTACCGTTAATTAACTAAACGGTATGACATACCCTTTGCGGATCCCAGCTGCCGCGCGCCTCCAAAACGGGGCCCGCCACGATGGACGACCTCAATCGACGGCCCCCAGTTATGTTTGTTAGTTTATCAACCCATATATGAATGTATATAAATGCTATAAACCCTAGTGAATGGGTTTCTTATACCCATTTCAGAACCAACTATAATTGATATTCTCCATAGATCTTAGTTATATAACCAAGTTATAAGTCAACTTAGCCATCGGAAAAAGGCGCACCTTGTATGAGATCTCAAAGTCCTGATTGCGATCACATCCGCTAAATTTTCAGACCCACACACACCTTAGTGTGGAACTTGGAACATCTATATACTGGTCAAACCAGTTGGGTGGTAATGGGGTACATACCCCAAGATCCACTGGTTCATCGTGATTTTCAACTTCAGGCTTCATAATTGGATCCCAATGAATTCTCTTCGTCATTATTCATCATTATATCCCAATTAGATCACCACTTCAAGAGAAGGCTTCCACCATTTTCTAAGTCCTTCACAGTGCATCCACTGGTTCGCCCATTGGCGCCCCTGTGCTCTTGCACAAGGAGGGCCTGCCACAATGCCCCGGTTCGTTGGCTAAGTTGGTTTGTAATGAAGTTCAGTATTCACACTCCGGATCCATGAACAATACCAAGTTTCATGAGTACTTTAAGTATCTCTCAAGTTAACTTTTTGGATCTTGACTTGCAAATCTTGACAATGTTTCAACTCCTTTGCACCACCATTCTCCTCACCTGAGGGCGCTATGCAGCTTCAGCCAGTGGGGTCCCAAACTGCCACCACTCCACAAATGACTTGGGCCCAAAATGCCACAGATAGTTCCGGGACAAAATTGCCACGGCACCATCACTGTAGGACCCCAAACGCATGTCTGTTGAGTAGGTTGGGCAACCTATGATTTTTGAAGAAGACCTAAATTGCACCAACTTAGATGAAGCTGATGGTTTGAACCTCAAATAAGCACACAATGGCTAGTCCCATGTGGCCTCTTGTCAGCCCCATGATTGCGCTACCATTTTTTTGATCCTATTATGGCCCCAGTTTGTAGTGAGGAATTTCTGACCCTGACTCGTGCTAGCAACAAGCGCTTCCTGTCATGTCCTCTTTCACTGCACATCATATGCAATGGGGAGAAACATCACCAAAGCCCTTTAGAATCTTAGAAGTTGAGAGAAGAGTGCGAACGCATCCCCCAAAGAAACTCCACATGTAATACCCTTACGCGTTTAAAGATGTTTAAAGCCTGTGGAGCTTCCAGCAAACATCATCATAATCGTTTGAAGCCGGGGCAACACCCCATAATCCTGGTTCTGGGCTTGCCCAGCTGGTACGCAAGCACTACCTCAACAGGCACAGCATGCGGTGTTGCTCTGCTTCAGCCCATCCCAGTGGGATTGGGATCGTCATCCCTAAATTGGGACAGGATGTGAAGCCAGTGGGAACTGTTCCACAGGTGATAGGTGTGGATAGAACTCCTGCACCAGTTGATAGGTGGTGTATCAGATTACAGGGTTTCAACCATCCAAGGTGGTGCAGGATTTCTTCCACCCACCGTATCATTGACATTCTTCCATTGCTTTGCTGCTTACATCCCCATACATCCCCAGCTTGATCAACTCATGGCCAGTTCGGGCTACTCGCCCTGCCCCCAGCCTTCATGGTCTTCTGATCAAAGGCAGGCTGGTTGAACTGCACGCCTCGGCAGGGAAGTGGGGTGGCATGCCTTGAAGAGCCAACATTTGACACATCCAATGCATATCGAAGCATTGAATTCAGCTTGCTGGAACCAGTTTGTGCTATTCAAGTAGCATCTGTATATGCTTGAAGTTGTTGTTGTTTCAAGATGTTAGGTGTGCCTTGGCAAACATCAACAAACACTTCTAGCTTCTAGCAACTATATGCAACTATTTGATCCCACAACCTTGAAGAGCACAGGAAACCTATTGGTTAAAACATGTGAAAACAATTCAACGTGCTTGTAGCGCCGGCAAACAAAACAAAGACATGCCAAAAAAACAATGGGATTGCCAACAGGTTGCGGTGTTTTTTATTGGATATAAATTTGGGATTCAAGGCTAACTATGGGTCGAATTTGTCTATTTCTCGAATTTTGGACACCAATATACATTGCCAAATGGCCATGATTCCTCAGTTGCTACTAGTATCTATTGATGTAGATTAATTACCCTAGGGTAAACTAACATGGATATGGAAAACCCATAGTTTCCCGGAAATCAAATGGTTGATATTCCACCCTAGGTGTTACAATGCCTCCTGTAGATGATTTGTTCTGCTATTTTCGGCCCAAGTTGGGTGCCCCACTTTGCTCGGCAAAGGACGTGGTGTCCACCATGGTCTTGGCCTGCAGTCAACTGGCGCCCGTATCCAATGGACACACACCAAATGCAAAATTGGCGAAGTCTGTATTGACAAATCTATCCATCTATCTGCCGATTCAATTTTCAAGAAATAAAAAACAAATGTAATATTGATAACTGTGTGTGTGCGAAATGATTAACATATACCATATATGCACTACTGACATCTAAATCTTGGTACATCTTGGCATGTAAAAGTACGGGGTATTGCCGAGTATAAAGAAATCACATGCCATTGCCGATGTTCGCTTCCCATTGGTTTGATCTTTGTTGGGTACCTCTATAGGTATCCATCCGCCCGGAGCAGGACCTCGGTGAAAATGATCACACGCTCTTCCACCAGGTACTTTTCCCTCAGTTGGCTGCGTAGTAATGTGGCCAAAACCAACCCTCGATTGGTTAAACTCATGTGCATGTCTCAGCCCATGTGCAGGTAGTATTGGTCCATTGCTTGTACAAATACAGCGAATCCATCCTTCCATGTATCTCCAAGTGTATCATGTAGTAATATACAAAGTCATGCCCCTTGATGTAAGTTATTTTATATTTTGTGTATGTTACTTTATAACGGGGCATCACCTTGTAGGTGGGTAACTCTTGGCTCCTTATTTAAGAAATTTCAATCGGGAGTATGGATACAACTGAAGCTCCCCACAGCTCCCTGAAATAAACACCACCGGAGAGCGAATATTGCGCAAATCTGCTTCTAACATGGGTTTGTATGACAATAAATGTTGATGAATTAATTGTCTCTTTCCCAATCAAGTTGTAATTTGAGATTTGTTCATATTATTTCCAATTTATGGAAAACCTCTAGCCCAAATCCATGTTTTATTGTCTAAATTCATGTTTTTGATGAATCAATCCATGGCTGTTGTTACTTCACACACCATATTTTGTTGTAAAATCATCATGTACAGTAGGTTGATCTACCACAAAACTACCGACGTGTTTGATTGTTTAGTTTGGGTTTGGTTAAAATGGGGTACTCAAAAGTCCAAAGGATTATCAACATTTTGCCTGTAAAAGTGGAAAGAAGAGAGGTATAACCGGTATACCGCCCACATTCGGTAAAGCCAAAAGATTCAAAAAATGGCAAAAGCCTTTTGTTGTTTCACTCCCCATTTTTTGTTGGTTCAATCACCATCTTTGTTGGTTAATCATGGTTAATCTACGATATTTAGCATCAACCCCTTTGCCCATAAAATGCCTTTCGTCCAAGATACTGTCGCTTCACCACTTGCGCCGAGCCTTAGAGAAATCGGATGGAATCATCATAGACTACGCCACGATTTATGGGTGATTTATGGTGATTCATGGTGATTTAACCAACCGATAAAAAAACAACAAAATTGGAGTGAATTGATGATGACTAATGTTTGTATAGATATGTCTGGTCGTGAAACTGCGGGAATGATATATGACAATCGCACATGTGATCACAACAAGATGTAATAATATGCAATAATTATGTAAGTATTTTTACATATGTCATCATTATGATGATGACGACGACGACCAAGCATGGCAATGAGAACAATAATGGTGATTGGGATCAATCCCTGAGGATCATAAGATGGTGCTATAATTTCACTTATCAGAAAGTAGCTGTTTTTTGACTACTTTGGGGTTAAAAACTGGTAAGTGCATCAAATTCCCATACTTAACGGAACTGGTTTTTTCCGACAAATTTGGGAGTTAGACTCACGGCGATATCAAGAATCTCAAAGCTTGGTGTTTCTAGTCTATCATCTGGCTTTGAAGGGGCTGTCACGGGTTGTCACGGCCATTTTCCGATAAGTCAGCATTTTTAGTAAGAAAAATATGTATTCGTCACGGGGTGTCACGGGTTNTTGAAGGGGCTGTCACGGGTTGTCACGGCCATTTTCCGATAAGTCAGCATTTTTAGTAAGAAAAATATGTATTCGTCACGGGGTGTCACGGGTTTGTCATGGTCTGTCACACGCAACTCGAAAGTAGATCCTGACAAGTTTTGAATAGTTTTGACATGTTGGGTCATTTGCAACTGCTGCTGCCCAGACATCCAGGAAAACCCAAGAAAATCCGATAAAATTCCGATATAAATCCGATAAGTGTATGTTTTTGGGTATTGTCAGAAAAGTACCCTTGTGAGACCTACTTTGCCGATACTGCACTATTTGTCTACTTCGATCCTCAGGGAATGTTAGGGTCAGGAGAAGGAGGCATGTAATAACGATGAACAACATGGAATGGTAAGATCTACACGCCTGGTACTGAAATTGGTGGGTGCTTTCAACACATCCAAAAAATAGATCCTATATCCGCCGACCCCGGCCTTGGGCAAGGGAGGGGCGGCACCTGGGACCACCGGAGGTGTGGAACCTGTTTTGTCCTGCCACTATCTTGCCATTTGCCAGCCCCGACAAATCAC
Organism: Symbiodinium sp. clade C Y103; assembly: GCA_003297045.1. NCBI lineage: Eukaryota > Dinophyceae > Suessiales > Symbiodiniaceae > Cladocopium > Cladocopium sp. clade C. Next base: position 198,835 of record BGPT01000650.1, read on the forward strand.
CAAGGTCACAGCCACATCTGCTTCGACCAGGCAGCTTCGACCAGGCACTTAGGCCACAGCCCTCTGTTCTTAGGGCGTTCAAGCCTGCCTTTTGCCCGCCTTAAACGTCCCAAAAGCTCCCCGGCAGCATCAACCAAGCACTTCGAGGCCACAGCCGTATGTTCTTAGGGCGTTCCAGGCTGCCGTTTGGCCGCCTTCAAATGTTCCAAAGGCTCCGCGGCAGCGTTGACCAGGCACTTCGAGGCCACAGCCCTCTGTTCTTAGGGTGTTCAAGGCTGCCGTTAGAGGCTCCGCGGCAGCGTCAACCAGGCACTTCGAGGCCACAGCCTTCTGGTTTCAGGGCGTTCAAGCCTGCCGTTTGGCCGCCTTCAAACGTTCCAAAGGCTCTGCGGCAGCGTTGAACAGGCACTTCGGGGCAACAGCCCTCCGTTCTTAGGGCGTTCAAGGCTGAGCGTCAACCAAGCACTTCGAGGCCACAGCCGTATTTTCTTAGGGCGTTCAAGGCTGCCGTTTGGCCGCCTTCAAACGTTCCAAAGGCTCCGCGGCAGCGTTGACCAGGCACTTCGAGGCCACAGCCCTCTGTTC
>BGPT01000650.1:204211-268476 GCA_003297045.1 Symbiodinium sp. clade C Y103
TAAAAACCGTTCGTTTGTGGAGAATTCCCAATTCCCAATTGCCAACCTCCCCCACAAATGGGGGGGTCGGCGGCACCAGGGCGTTAGCCCATTCTATAATTAATATGAATCAATTGACGTTATCCAAACATCTTGGGATGGAAAATGAATATACTTGAACATCTTGAAACCACCAACCAGTTCATTGCTTAAAAAACACGATAATACTCTCTCTTCATCGCCGCTCGTGGCATTTCTGATGGTGGTTTTGCAGTCAGAGAGATATACAGTTTTGTGGCCCTTCAATTTGGGACAGTTTATACTACCAATTTATTACCGTAGTTCATTGGGGATGGTTCATGATTGGGTTTACAGGCTTTTTGCGTTTAATTCTCGAAATTAAGTGAAGTTGCGTTATTCAAGTGGTAAACCCAATAATGGATCCCACCAATTTCATGGTAAGTCATTGCGCCGGTTTATGGCTTTGGGTCTACTATATTGATAGCCATCATGGGGATTCAACCAATTCGTATTTCCCATCTACTATTTGTGGGATCACCTTGGAGTATATTAGGTTGATTATGGCTGATTGAATCCCAAGGATATAAGAGAGAAAGGAAATTTGGCTTTTTTGTCAACTCTCTTCAGGTCCCCGCCTCGTTCTTTGAACTCCACCAGGGCAAAGCATTCCCCGTCATTGTCCTTGCAACATGAGATCCGGAGATCGGTGGAGATTGACCATCCAAAACACATGCGAAGTCATACTTCAACAATGCGTTTGCTTTGCAATTTGAGGCGAACAAAAAAATAATTATGGTTATTGTAGTTGTTGTACATTGTATAAAATTATCCATACAAATGAGTCATATGAGCCATCATGATTCATATGCACATTCATCCACATATTACATTTGAATACATCTGCGTCCTGGTAGCCATGTATGCATACCAGTAAAGGTGCAGCATGCATCACACAGAATTCATTGGTGTTCCATCTGATGAAATTCAACCCTCAACCGCTGGGCTTCGCACAAGCATTATCATTCATGGATCAAACTCTGAAGAAACATGTGCAAAAAGGTGCAGTCACCAAGCAGGTGCCGCTTCAAAATCTCTACGGTTTCCCCACCCAAAGGAACAGAACCCAAATTTTGGTGGCTACAGCCGATCTTCAGGTTTACAAGTTATCTATTCCGAATCTGCCCTCCGGTACTGAAACATGACAATGGAAAATAGATAATTTTCCGATGACATGGTTCTTTTACTGGGGAATCTCATGGAATCTCATGGGTTTTCCCATTGCCATGTTTGATTGCCTGAGTGATCCTGAATGTATGGCCAACAAAAAATGCTGGAGATCAGCATGATGCAAAAACCTGCCACTGGTCCTTGTCCATGCGAAGGGCTTCCACCTCCCCAAACTGCTTGCAAAGGAGCCTGGCCGCAAGTGCGACATAGATGGGACACACATCCCACTTGACCCGCTTGATAGCATTTGATAGTGGCATTAGAATGAAGACTCAATTAGTTGGACTTGATCGGTTGAACATCCCAGTCGACCAAATTGGACCATGACAAACTGTAAAGACGAGACTATAGGCACAAAAAATATATATAATTGCACATGCACATACTGACAAAGAAAGGTACGCGAAGGCTCTTGCTGGAACCTGACATCAAAACCTTGTTGCATATGATGTTCTCAACCCTGGATCATCGGCCCTTGCTGCGTATGAGGCCCCTCACCCTAAAAGCGATCCACTTCTACGACTGTGAAGCCGTCAAACCCCGAAAAAAAAAGGAGGTTCTTACTCAGGGGTTTCTAAATCAAGCATGTTGACATGTACTGCCACTCTTGCGCTTTTCATTCCATTCAACAAACAAACAACTGTTTGCCCAGCAGTCAGCTATTAATTAATTCGAGTAAGGGGGCACTGCGAAAACGGCCCGACACCTGATGGGTTTCCCGCTCTCCCAACCTGTCTTTCATGAATGCGTCCAGTCGGACGTGAGACCAGGTGCCACTGGCAGTCACAACTCGCTGTGCCGTGCCCCGACAACTCGCTGGGCATCATGAAACCCAGTGAGATATAGTATGATCATTAAACTATAAGGATCTAGAAGGAGCGAATGACCCAACAATAACAGTTTAAGTTTAACATATAAAAATAGTTCAACCCGCCTGAAGTAACTTCCCAAACCTTCAACTACTGAGTATTCCAATGCTGTGACCCAAGGCCGCCCTGCACCATTGGCGCGGAGCCTGTGGTGAAACATCGATGCGCTGCGGTGAGCGAATGGATTTGATCAATGGGCTATAGCGGCTATGGGTTGCCTTAAGGAAAACACCGAAAACCATCTGGGTTTGATCATGAAACATAGCAAAGCTGCTGCAAATGATCGGCTTTTTGTGTGTTTCTTCGAAGTTGGGGACTACCAGCTGGAAAATCAAACCAAGCCGGGGGATGCACTGACCATTGTCAGGGATTATATATTTGCTCACTAGGTGGGATGATCCTCGATGTAATTAATTACTTTTAAATTAGTTGGATTACTTGACTTCAATCCTTGCCAGTGAAAGGTTTGCAAGCTCACAGCAGGCAGGAAAAGTGGACAGCACTCCAGGTCGCACAAGAAATCTGGCTGGGTGGCGTCCAAATTGGTCCTCGTTCCGAGCACCGAAATACCGAAAGCACCCGTCACCGGTGGGTTCCTGCACAACAAAGATGCCAGGAATGAATTAGATCGGGGCACTGGGTTCCGGAGGTTCGCTCTATATAGCATTACGAAAGCCTAGTGTAGTCGATAGTAGTCAAACCTCTTAAGGCACGTGATAACATACTAAGAAAGTGGTTGCGACGTGTTATGACTACAATTATTGGCAGATTTAGGCAGGTGCTAGCAAATGAGATAGATGATCTTCGCATCGCAACTGTAGGTCACTGCCTTTCCAAAGAGCTCATTTTCCACTGCCCTTCTTTCGAGATTCACAATCCCTTCCCACTAATAATAAGCATTAAAAAAGAAAACTCTGGCTTAGCACTGTAAATGTGTTCATTTTGAGATCTTGTGTAACAGTGTAGATGCTGTTTATTATGATTGGGAGATTGGGTTCGTATACTAAACTACATCAACTTGGATAAATACACATATGAACGTGTATTACAAACCACACGAAACCCATCCGCCAATTCTATCCCCAGTCATGTTAGGCGTCACCAGCAGTTCTAGATAGATATAGTAGCAATTCTAGCCAAGGACCAATAAATTCATTGAACATCATTAATCAAATTATCATAGACTCAGAAGAACTCAGATCAAATAATTATGTAAAAATACACCGTCCCGAAATGGTAGGTTAGGTTCATCCTTTGGCTTACCACATTGTAAACTACAAGAACTTCCAGACTCAGTCAAAACTACAGTCACATACAGTAACTACATTATAAACATTTATACACTAATTAATTACAGTATAAAACAGTAATTAATCACATTATCATTTTAAACTACACTCACAGGTTTTGTCTGGCAGTAAATGGTATGCCAAGATCCCATGGTTTATGATCATTGCCCATTTTCAGAAACTACAGTCCCATTCCCCGCGCCTATCCCATGCGCAGCCAGGCGGAGGTGCGCGACGCGCGGCCCGATGGCATGACGTTGCCTGCGCAGATCGGCTCTGCATCCTGGCGTTGTGGCGCGGTGCAGGGCTTTGGGTCGCGTTGAAATCCAGAGTTTTATGGAGATCGTCAACTTATCCTAGGGTAAACAAAGCCAAAATAGATAGAACAAAATGAAAAAAAATGTGAAACATATAAGAACCTGTGGAAAACCAATGGTTTCAGAAAATGATCTGCAAATGGTGGGGTTTGCCTTCTCGGTGCAAACGTTTACAGGGCAGATTTTTAAGTGTTGCTATTTGTATATTATCCATGGGGTGAAATTAGAGACAGTAGTAGTGTCACAGCTGTCTGGATTCCAAATGTCAAATGCAATTGGGACAAACAACATGTAACCCTACGCTTATACATGTAGCATGTAGGTATCTAACAAATTCTAACAAGAACATTTGAGAAAATGACTTATCGCAAATGCGGTAGTGCAAAGCAGAACTACCAATAGAACAGGGGGCAAGGACAAATACTGGTACAGTAATTCTACAAAAAGAAAACCAAGAAACCAATAAAAAACATTAAAAACGAAACATCAAAGATCATCTAAGGCTCTAAGGACAAACATCAGGGAAACAGAAAGCGTAGAGCGTTGCTCGATTGATTGATACATGTTTACATCATCACCACCACCATCACCACCATCATCATCATCACCACCATCACCATCATCATCACCATCACCATTATCATCATCCTCATCATCCTCATCATCATCATCGTCATCATCCTCATCATCCTCATCATCCTCATCATCATCATCATCATCATCATCATCATCATCGTCATCATCATCGTCATCGTCATCGTCATCGTCATCGTCATCAGTATCATCTCTCTCTCTCTCTCTCGCCATCTCCAGGAGTCTAGCCAAAGGCTAAAGCGGCTAAAGGCTGTATCATCTGCATCATCATTTTCATTTTGGCAAAGCCACATGAAGCCATCATGATTCTTCAATGCTGGAGGCCATAGCCATAGGCCCAATCGGACCGACCTGATCCTGGTTCTTGAGCTTGGGAGCTCCCCAGGACGCTTCCTGCTCCATCCTGGCAGTGGGAAAGGTGATCAGTTGAAGACGTTGAGATGTGAAAAAAGGTGTCAAACCATTCAGCAAACGGGAAATCATGAGGTCAATCAAGCTTACAACTGGTGGTAAGTCATGGCAAAACACATCAAAACACCGCAAATTGCCCCAATTCAAGAGGAACAGTACAAGAGTGGGGGGGGGAGGCTGCAGATTCGACGCTGCCAAGCCACGCTAGGAGCTGAACTAGGCTCACCCCACCCAAGTATTCACAACATAGAGTTTAATAAGAACACCACCACATGTTCCATCCCAAAATCATCCAACCACCCAACATCATGCGGTTTTTCATTGAGTTTTTCATGGTGTTTCCATGTGTTTTCCTCGCCTCATGGTGCTGCTAGGACTCGCTTCACCCAGGCGGCCCATCATGGAGCCCGCGTCAGGTGGCTCCTTCATGGACTGCTGGACCTTGCGGGGCCGTGGTTTTCAACTGGTTTCGATAGGAAGTTCACTTGGGATCATGATCCCAAAAAGGGGATGAAACAAATTAAACAAATATTTGAAACCACTACGCAGCCCATTTTTGGAGGGAAGGAAATCCAGTCATTATCACTAAGTGGGCCAGTTTTGTCCAAATGTATCTGATGAGTCAAGCCATTGCAGAGACCCTTTGATTCCCTGGGCCTTTGCAATTCTTGACTCATACCTTTGGTTATCCTCAAAGGCACTACAGTAAGACTCGGCACTCGGATTATCATATCATTAGCATTGGTTCCTGATTTAGCTTCACTATCCACTGTCAATGGGTGGGCGGCAAGTCAACTCATACACCTTCATCAGCACTGCTCCCAACACCGATATAAGGGGTCTTGACAAAGGCTTCAAAGAAACAGTCAAAAATGCAAATATTTGTTTTTTTTCCTTCGTGGCACTGACCTACACTTAATCTACAATAGGTCCATGGTATTCGATCCATTGTCCATTGTATCCCCATCCCATGACATCACCATTAAATCGCCATGTGTGTTGCTTGGAGCAGCCTTGTTGCAGGACTTTCGGTGAAATCCCCAGGCTGGAGCCGTACCTCCTCCGCACATCGGTCGGCGTAGCGTTGCAGGTCCATCTGTTTCAGGTGGCCTGTGGCCCGTTCGAAGGTTCCCCGAACCTAAGGTGTGGCCTGAATTCATGGGGGTGCTTTAAAGGACTTGTTTAAAAGGAAACTATGGCGTTTTCACCGTGATTCATGTGGTCAAAAGTGGTGTCCTGTAATTCTTGATTCATCCAAGCTTGAGGCTTGAAGTTCCATTGACATTATATCATTATATACTGTAGACATTCAACTTATATTACTATACATATCCCTTTGGCCCTTTGGAAATCAAACATGGCAATAAGAGAAAAGTCCAGCTACCAAGATGATCCCCCAAAGTCACCAACAAAAGAACATCGAAGCTGTAACCTTGCCATAATTAATGCATGTAAATACACACCTCTCTCAATCTATTTGCACGTGTATATATATATATACACAGTACATGTATATATGTATAGATGTATGTATGTATGTATGTATGATTATGTATGTATGATTATGTATGTATGCAATCAAATATATATATATATATAGAGAGAGAGAGAGAAACATTGTTCCTTGAAGGCCCAGTGGATCATGGCCCAAGCCATTTGGATCATCGCCATGCCAAGCTGCAGTTGTTGATGAGCATATACTTTGGGAAGTTCACCTCAGCCACGGCTCAACGAAAAGACGCGCCACCCGCCTCAACATTTGGCGGCAAAGGGGCCCAAGGGCCGCCTGAGGCCCCGCGCCAAGCCGCCAGCGAAAACGGGTTTGGGTCTGACGCCTGCCTGACACATCTTGCGGCTTTGAGCCATTGAGGCCTGGATGTCCTGCGCTGGACATCTGGGTCTGTGTGAAACTGGGGGTTAAAACACATCAATTTGATAATTTTTAAAGGGGAAGGGAATGAACATGATAATCATTCGTTGGGTTTTGGCATACCATGGTTTCAGACAAACCAATATACAGTATCACATTGCCTTCGTTTAGGTTGCCCCAAAGCGCACAGTGAGACTACAGCAAATGACAGCCATTGTTTTTGAGGGAATTGGGCTTTTGAGAATGTAGTCACGTCACCGTCATGTGTGCTACCGTACACAGGGACATGCCCTCAGCACCAAACGCTCAATCACTTGAAAGTGATAAGAAGCGCACAAGTATGCACAAGTACATTGCACTCTTCATCACTCTTGTGTCTTTGTCTATGCACGGGCCTCCCATTTCAAAAAACATGTAGTCCTATTCCAGTAAATCATGCACGGTCGTGCTGGGGATATCTTTCATTTCAACAGCGTAATGATAACAAGACCCATATACATATATATATATAAACACGATTAAATATGTATATGTAGGTGACCATAACATGCAGGGTACCATTTATCCTTTCAATAATGTGGAATATAGTATATATATATATATGTACATATATACATGAATATATACATAAATATAAACATATACATATATATATATATAAACATGGTCAACTAGTAAAAAATCAACAAATCTATGTGTAACCTCCAAGCAGGCGTTTCAAATAGTTTCAGCCTCCCCCAGCCCAGCCAAAACCTCATTGATCTCACCTCTCTCTGTGACCTGCCATTGGTCACCCCAGAATTGATTCAACTTTGAAATGATTAGCTCCCACCTCTATTTGCCCACAAATAAGGTACCTCTATATCAATCATCCTAAATCATCCCTCAATTGTCCGAAATCATCCTAAAATCCATCATAATTCAGATCCAAATTTTCTAGTCGCACTCCCCGTGTTCAGATCACCCAAGAAATTTACCCAAAAAATATCCAACAATCGTGATACAGTGAGTCACATTTGCAATAAGATTGCTACCCCCTAATGTGGTCAACCCAATGCCACAAACCATCCCATAAACCAACCATTTGGGGGTCAAAGTAATATAGTAGCAATACATTTTTCAGATCATCCATGTCTAGGGGCACAAGAAACCTTTGTTGGGGTTTAATATGTTTAAAGCCCCATTTCTGTTCGAGCCAGCTTGATGAAACACCCACGCACCTTGGCGAGCCTCTCCCAGCGCCGGAGTTCCGTGGTCAAGGGATGGCATGCCTGGTGCATCCCACGAAGTGTTGAAAGATGGGGAGATCCATCATATCCATACCCCAAAAAAAACATCCAATCACTAGATTGGTTTAAGGGAAAATTTACAGGAACCCCCTATATTTCATAGGAAAATCCATGGTTTCCTGTAAATTTTCCCTTAACCCAATCCAATGATCCAAGGTCTAGAGATAGATAGATATCAATAGATATAGATAGATTGAATAGATATAGATAGATTCCATAGATACGATAGATCAGATGAGATGCATCAGATATATGAGATAGATTTGATAGATTAGAGAGATGGATAAGATAGATAAGATAGATAAGATAGATAAGATGGATAAGATAGATCAAATAGACAGAAAAGATAAGATAGATAAGATAGATGAGATAGATAAGATAGATAAGATAGATAAGATAGATAGGAAAGATAGGAAGGATAGGAAACATAAGATGGACAATATGGATTAGATGGATGATATGGATAATATGGAAAACATGGACGATATGGATAATATGGACAAGATGGTTAATATGGACAAGATGATAATATAGGTAAGATAGGTAAGATAAGATAGTGAAGATACATAAGTAAGATAAGTAAAATAGATAGATGGATAGATCAGTAGATAAATAATTAGATATATAGATAGACAAAAGGATAGATAAACATTTCGATATATGTACTGTAGCTCTTGGGGGTTGGAGTTCTGGTCAACTTTGACATGCGTTAATAGATGGAATAGTTTGTTTGTGACCTAGTGTTGCTTGTAAACTGAATGAGTCCATAAGTCACCAGAGCTACTCTCTACTACAATGTTACAATGGCGAGCTTAAAAATCCACCTCTTCCTCCAATGTTCCGAGAGCATGAGGACCCATGGCTTTAGGAAAAGCTCGAGAATGGCTTTCCTATGGGATGAGGGGGACTTCCGAAGGTTTGGCCACTTCCATGGCCATGCTTTCCAGAGGAAAAACATGAAAAGTAAACTTGGTAACCTAGGGATGGTTGAACTTTTACTTCACCAATCTCCCCAAGTAGCTGAGGAACCGATCGCTGATGAGTTGAAACACGTTTCACGACACCAGAGTGTTCAGTCCGGTTCATTAGCTATATGCCTGGCATCATGTCCAAAAAATCCAGATTGTGTTCAAGATCAAGACATTCCAATATTTGATGGTGCAACCCCCAATTAAAGATAATTAACAAGTTATATGGATTTGTCTGAGAAGAAGGTACCCCTACATCACCCAAATCCTCTGCTTAATCATCCTGGTCCCCAAGTAAAATGCCCATATAGTCTACATACATACATATATATATATATATATTATATACAAAATTTATAAAATATATGTGCATATACAATTAACTATGATACAACATTTACAGACATATAATATTAACATTTACCTAGTAACCTAGTACGTATATAGTAATTAAGTATATAATAAGTATAAATCTGTGTGTTTTTTTGGTAATTACCCCATCTTCAAACAGACCCATGTGATCTCCCCATGGTCTCCACCGCGGCACCTGCATCACCTCTGCAGCCGATTGCTGCAAGGCGGGAGAGGACTGGGTCCCGCGCATGCACGCCAGCTTCACATGCGAGCCGTCCTGCTGGCAGAGGTGGTGCCCAAGAGACTGAGTGACTTATGGCGACTTCCTGGAAACCAGGAGTGATTTATGACATTTAGTTTGAACATATCATTAAAGATCTATTGAAATTCTATATCTATCACACATAGTTTCCATGTATTCAAATATATTCACGTGCGAATAAATTTGAAGATTGATTACGGATTGTTCCACAAAGTTCCACACCTGTATCCAATACAGAGATATATGAGGTGGAATCGAGGTTCCAAGCAGCAATCACAATGGGCAGCTTTGGACGTGGTGATCCCTTTCCCTATCAACCCGATGGCTGGAACGATCAGGATGGTACGCTCTTTTTGACCCAACCTTTAGAGCGCGGTAAATTACAAAGTGAGCTGGGTTTGCCACGCTACTGATTCACATGGCTGGTGCGAAGTTGGGACCCCTCAGACTTGGATTTTGGATCATGGTGGATCACAGTTGGCTTCTGCATCCCGGTCCCAATAAGCGCCCATCTTCGCTTGTTTGAAGTCCACCTTTGCCATTGGTCCCTGCGTAGCCAGAGGCGGCAAAGGCGCCAAGCGAGAATCCCATGAGCTGTTTAGCTATCAAAATCCTCCATGTTTGGAATCTTGACTTCCACGGGGAGACAGGAACGAGCCAATTGCAGGTACAAATGTGCACATGATAGCGCACCATTCATGGCTCAGAATGGAATGTTTAAGGGTATAGAATTGATGAGCATTTTCATCGGACTTTTTGAACTGGGGATTGTAGGCGCAACTAGCTACTCAAGGGACCACCTCAAGCCACTGGGCTGAATCAATTTCAATGTTCAGCTGGTGGCTTCAAGCCCTCTTGGAAAGGAACACACTCCAATTGTGCTTCACCTTTGAACAGAATGGAAGGGAAGACAGAATATCAAGATATGTATATATATATATATCAAGATCATTATTCGTATGTCAAAGCAACCCGCTTAAGTCTGATGATCCACTAGCAGAACAGCAGCATCTGACACTCTTTTTGCAGACCCTACGGGTGAAATGTATGTTGATTCATAAACCCCACCAACTATAGATACATGATACATATAGATACACCTACCATAAACATCCATAAACCTGAGTTGTGTCAAAAGTTTAAACCAAGTTAGCTAACATTAGCACCAGCCTGTGCAAGCAAAGCTGGGCCTGCTTTTCGACTTCCGAGGGTTTCCAGTGTTTTGTTGCCTCCTGGGCTTAGGCTGCAGCACTATTTTAGGCGCCGGCTGTTACCAGACACTATCTTTTAAATGGGGTTGCTACAATGTGGGATGCACCCAATGCCATAACCTCCCATTTGCGTATGGTTTCAGTCCTACCCATTCCATGATCCTCTTGCTCCTTGTTTTCAGCTCCCATCAACGGCGGTATGAGTCAACCCTGCAAAGCATCTTAAACATGAATAGTACATATAAATAATTGTACATACCTCAAAGTCATAAGACCTTAACGGATGTCTTTCACCCCACTCTAGGTGACAAACGACATCAAAAGGGATTTGAAACAGCTTGAAACTAGCCACAACATGCCATGACTATGATTCCATGGGGAAATCACGCCATGGCACCGCACCCCAGTCCTTAAAAGGCACCTCTGGCCCCCTGGCACAGCGCTGAGGTGATGCTGGTTGGTAACTATCAGCCTATTGGGCAAAAGTTTCAAAGAATGCAACAAATGCAGCTACGACATTAGCCATATATACATATATAGTATAATTATTTGATATTACTTGTAAATCATTCTAAATCCATATGGATCCATATAGGCCATCTTAAATCCACTTGAAATCATTGGATTTGTGTCACTGCTATGGCTATCCCCCACGACCGCGCCTCACAGGCCCTCGAGTCATGGGATGATTGCCGAAGCGATAGCCTCGGGCACTGGGCGCCAGGCCATAGTGCTCCGCCACAACGGCCTGGCCGACTCCGTGCCATGAACCAAGACCTGAGGGGAAAAAAACATGGTAACCCCAAAGATAGAAAAAAAACATGAAAAATACACAACTAACAACATGGCAAAGTGTTTTTTCTATCTTTTTTTGGGGGGGATTGCTGCAACATAGCAGAAGCAACGTTTAAATTGGCTGTCAATGGATTGGCTTGAGATGGATGTATGATAAACATATAATATAAACATGTAACCACTAGTGACATGGGCAGTTCACCGAGATTTAAACCACTCAGCGAAAATTCCACTCCAGCCAGTTGATGAGGATGTCAATGGATTGATGTAAGGAACACATCTTCAGGATTACGGGATACCATTGGTTTTAATCCAAATATACAGGGTTCCGGTACATTGTCCCTCATCCGATTTTTGTCGGTTTATGTGAACATTCGCAACACATCCTGGTCCCATGGAGAGATGGTGGTTGCATGTGGTTGCGCTCGTACTTCTGTGTACTTCACTTGTTGAAAATGGGTCCTTTACTCTTTACTGGCTGCAAGTTTCATTTAAACTTTTAAACGCTTGCAATGCCTTTTGACAAAAAAATAGAGGTCCTATGATCCACGATTCGGCGGTTCCACCTCATCCTTGGACTGCATTTGTGCTCGGATGCGATCCTGGAAGGATGGGGTGGCCAAATGTGACCCACAACATGGAACCCCAAAATGCGGGGAGTGGGAATGGGCAACTTTGCGGCCACTTTTCCACAAGATTTTTTGAGCAATAACTTCTGCCACATGTGCCTTGTTGCGATTCCAGAAGGGGTCGGCCCCACATTTTCCAACCGATGTCCAGTGTCTGGATGCCAAAGTCAGGATCACATACGAAGTCCCACTCCTTGTCATGGTCCAGTAGAAGTGTGTGAGCCTTGCGGCTCCCAATTGGAACAAACGGCATCCTTCACCGTGCACACCTGGGCGCTGAAACGACAACCACGCTCTCACAAGGTGCAACAAATGGGTGAATGGTTGAGATTGCAGTGAGGCATTCATCACCTGAAAGCCATGAAGAGTCTAAATCTACTTGATCAAGTTCCGCTTCATTTAGATTTCATGGCCTGATGCTGGGCACACGGACCTTTTTGTGTACTGGCCCCCACAACTTGCAAGAGCAAACATCTAGACTTGAACAATCCTTTTCGTGGGTGTATATCTAAGATTTGACAAGAGTAGTATATAAATCCCACAATTCATTATTTCCTGGAGAGAACTGAAGCCCGCTTGAACAAGCGATTCAAACATTTCCAATGCTGAGCAGTGCACGCTGCCATTCGTGCAGCGGGCTGCAGGATCATTGAGCCGAAATGCAGGATGGTTTCCGATCAAGAAGGGTCGTTGGACTTGAAGCTCTAGGACCCCCAGAAAAAAAATAAACAATAATGCTTTAGCAATTTGATGGAAATTGCATCAATTTGCCACTATATATTTACATATGTTAACTTTATATATCTTTATATAAATTATTCATTTTGGACATCTCTCTCTCTCTCTCTGTTTGATGTTGGGGGTTGCAACTAGGGCCGGCAGGTGACCCGGGTTTTAGGGGATGGTCCAAGGTCCTTGGACCCCTGGTTCCAATAACAACGTCATGCTGGCACCTCACATCTTCTTCTGTCGCCTGCAGGCGAATCCATTCTCACTAAGCGACCATGGTCCCAATGGTAGGGGGCTATCTAGAATCATCCAGTTTGCTGGGGTATACGGTATACGCTATACCCAATGTCATAATATGTCCTGAATCCCGTTTAAGTCCACTTACAAAATGCTCCAGAAAGATGGGAAAGTAAAGCAACCCCAACAAAATCAACAACCATACAAAGTTCCATAAAAAGAGTGAACAATTGAACCGGCTCCATCTATTTTGAAGGGTTACCCTCCAGTAAACTAAGATAGCTATGAAAAATCACCAATCTTAATCGGTAGATTCTTAGGCAAATCATCTATAAATGGATCATTTTCCATAGCTATGCTACTTGACTGACCAACGGATACTATATCAGTCACATATTTCCATCATATGAATTTCCACTAATATTACTGCAAATTGAACCTTTTCTCAGAGGTCACTATTCACTAGTTTTCAACCAAAAAACATATTGGTTGCACACTATCAGTAGTATTGGTTCTATACTACTATTAGTAATTAACTAACATAAAATATAGTAATATTATACACCCATGATCATCACATCATATGAGTTTTCAGCCTATCCAAAAAGTCACATTTCAACTTCTCCGAGCGGCACCTCCTTGGCGAGGCCTGCGATGTGCACCTGGCGATCTGGCTGAATCTGTCTATGTTCGGCCCTGGCCTGGAAAGGCCTTGGCTTACTGGTGCTTAATAGGGAATGGGGGTTGCTGGGCTGATTGTTAATGGCTATTATAGGTCAGCAACCCTCATTCCCTGCTAAGCACCAGTAAGTTGGTTTTCTGAAAACAATAGCTGCTCATGGGAGCTGTGACCATGCCATGCTTGGGAAATCAAGCACGGCAGTGCAGGGAATGAAAATCGAGGTCAGCGCGACAACAAACAAAGGCTGCACCAATCACAAGAAGAATTGAAGAGGTGCAGAGTTGAACACTTCGTGCAACACAGTTGGCTAGAGTCCTTACACTGAGCAACAAAAACAACTTGTCTTGAAAAAGGGCCCTGTTCATCCTGATTTTCTGAAATAATGTTTAATGTTTACATTTGCATGAGAAACCCACCCCCCCAGGATTTTTTGTACCCATTATCGAGAATGTTTACCCAATTTCATAGTAGGTACATTTTTTGTACCCATTATCGAGAATGTTTACCCAATTTCATAGTAGGTACTTGGAAGATCTGAGATTTGATAAAGCATCATGCTATTTACCCAGCACCAGCAATGCCACGAGATTTTCTCAGCTCCACGCAGTTCTCAATCGCTTGTCCTCCTCTGCCTCTTTGAAGCGCCTCAGCGTCCGAGATTCGTCGAGTTACAAATGCAACGTGCGCCGAGCCAGTGCTGAAATAGTGGGAATTTGTTGGAAGATGTTGGAAGTTTGCGTGGCTGAAACTTGAAGGGAATTACTAATCACTAATCCCACATCATGTTTTTAGACTAGGTTTAGACATGTTCTGGAAAATGGAAACAAGACAAGTGGTTAACACTTTAGAGGTACCGAACAAATTCTTGTGCCGAAGGCAAGAACAATATAGACCAATTGTAGACCGAAAGACGTTGACAAATGTTGGCAAAATCATCAGTCTAAATCACCAGCAGTGTAGCCGACAGCTCCGTTTTTCAAGCAGAGACGCACTTTCGCAAAGGTCACTATAAGTAATTTTCAAGATCTTCCAAAATGGATCAAAATGGACCTATGCACAGCTTCAGACTTTTCAGACGTTTCACCTGTGATTTCTTTAAAACAACGGCCTCCGCTGCGATTCCAGCGTGGCCCTTGGGGGATCGATTGGCCTGTGGGTCGCCTGCTCCGTGGCTCCAAAGTGTCACGGAAGCTCCTGGCCATGGAAGACTGCACCATCTCTATGGTAACACCAATTTTCACATCCCCTGCGGACCTTAGGTTTGGGGATGCCCTGCGGTTCGCACCTTACACCAACCTGCTTTGCAGCCACCTTGGCAATGTAAACATCGTAATACATCGCACAAGTCCGTGTGTTCCTGAGCTATGCCACACCACACCTTGCAAAGTCCCGCACTCTTTGGCTTGTCAGGAGAACCCTTTGGACTGCCTCATTCTTTTGACATGTCAACCCCCAGCAAGCTGCCATTTTTTCAAAACGATACCTCGGACCCGACATCGACCGGTGGTCCTACTTGAGGGTCTTCAACACTGGTTTCATGACTTCAATCGCCTCAGGGCCGGAGGAAACCTGGAAATTCATGGAGGTTGTGGATTCTTTTGGGGGGCCAGCTTCAATGTTACAGAATTTCCAGCTATACATTCAAGTCCAATCCAGTGTTTTTTTCAGGCAGCTGCACAACAATGACAGCCTTACAGTTGCCAACTCCTGCTGCCCAGGCACACTCTTGCAGTACATCATGGGCACTACGACCCACACCAAGTTAGAACCTCAGGTGCCATGGATGTGCTGCTCAGCACATGTTTGCAAAGGCTGCTGCAGAATGGTCTATCTGTATCATTCTGTATCAGGTATGTCCCAAAATGGGCAATTTTCTCTATCTATATTATCTAGTGGTGGCACCCCCCAGAAATATGCTGATTTTCTCGGAGTGGATGTTCCAGCAGTTTGGCCATCTGTGCCAGTGCCAGCATGGAAATGTCCATCATACAGCAAATGGTTTCCAACTTGGTCCCCAGATCTATGACTTGAAACAACCCAACTCACCCATCACAGTGGACGCCTCCCACTGAGCCGGCCACCAATGAAGGCCCACCACCAGTGGATGTTGCGTGGGCCATCGGTGTGGGTCCACTTCCATCCCTTGCCTGCAGTCCAAACGGAATCCCATTCTGTTCACCCGACAGGTGGGATTTATGATGCTTGATGGGAGGTTCATCCCCCTAAAAATATGGTAGCTCATAGTTTTTGACCCATTCCGAGTCCCATTTATTTGTATATATATGTCCTTCATGGATCGGCGGATGGATTGATGCTTTCAATATCAGATTCAATATCTGTTAGATCCAACGCCAAGGATCATCTTCCCTATGGAGGTCAGGCTCCCAGCCCCCCATGCCTTTGTACCAGTTCATCCAACCTGGCGGTCCAGGGAAGCCTGGAACACAACATTTTGTAAGACTCTGGGGCACCTGGGTTACCCAAGTTCCGAAGCACCAAGCATGTAAACAATATCAATATATATATATATGTATATGTATACACTGGTTCCCAAGCGAATTCTTGCAATTTCGAACCTAGACTGATGTAATGAATTGTAATGGTATTGGAACCCATCACACCAGCATCAAAACAACCAGCCCAGGACTTGGACCTGACACAACCCATTGGTGATCTAGTTGGTGGTTTCAACTCTCTTCAACCATCTGAAGACTATGAAAGTCAACTGGGATCATCATCCTACATACGAAAGAGATAGGAAAACCAGCCATTCAAAAGGAACATCTGAAACCACCAGCCTATCAGCGGCTAAATATTGGCCATTTTTTAAAGCCATATCCCGCTGTTATATCATGTCCTATCTTATCCCATTCTAGCCGGGCTGTGCCCAAAGACCTCTGTCGTCCCTGTATACTCGCTGGTTCAGAACGGATATCCAAGCTCATGGATTGTGTGAATCCCCAATCTATAGTGGATGGCATAAACCCCATACAACAATGGTCAACCAATGTGACTTTTCAACATATATTAACCAATCAGCCAACTAACCCATCGGCCAAATATGACTTATAGTTCTATCATTTCCTACAGCTCCAAACAACTTCTGATACTGTATTTGGGCTTAGTTTTCAGGGTTTAAAACACCTCAGATATTATGTAGAGCACTAAATGTGGGGTCAGATCTCCATTTTATGGTAGTTAATCCCCATTTTACCCCCAATTGTGCCACAGTTCTTTTTCCCCTATGTTGTCCCAATTTGATCATAGTTTTTCCCATTTACGGTATCCCCTTCGATCTATGCAAATTCGCCATGAAAATCACCGCCAGCGAAACCTGGGACCAGCTCATCGGCCCAAAAAACCACCGTGCCGAAGGCATGGAGAGCGCTGACCACCAGCTGAGTCGGCCATCCTTGGCTTAAATTGACATATTTTGACCATGAAAAATGGTGATTTCATGGGATGTTGAACAAGAAAAAAATTGCATGTCATGGGATTTTGAGCCAGAAAAATGATGAAACATGTGGTGTTAAATAAACAAAGATATATATATATATAATGCATGTGCAGGAATGTAGTCAACACACCTACAATTGATGGAAGAAAAATTATATATATATGGGAATTCACCACAAAATACCGTTGGTGACCCCCAAGAATGGTTGAGCTTATTTCAGGTCTTATGAACCACCAACAACCACACGGGCTTTCAAACTCGATACTGTTCGGGTGGTTCACCTTTGGTGGGGGCGTTGGTTGAATCCCCATGATAAGCAACAAAAATTGTGAACTTAGTCAAAAACGGGGACGGTGAAAGATTCAGTGATTTATTTGACCCATAAATTGAGGCGGATAGAACACCAATTATTATATATGAATATAGGAATAGAATGTGGTTTTATTGAGGGTACATAACCAGCGATATGAAGTGATATGGTGTGGGTTTGTGCTGGGGTCGAGGCTTGGATTAAGGGATTTTTCGGAGGAGGATTCCTGATTCCTGCAGAAATTTGCGCCTTGACCCTTGGGAAAGTGCTTTTCTTCATTGCTCCTTGGCGCAACAACACTGCAAAATATATGGTTTTGTCTGAAAATATAATTTCGGGGGGACACACCCCATATTCAGAAGAACCCATACCTACTTGTCACTGCCAGCCATGTCACGGTACCAGGCGTTGTCCAAGATTCCCTCGCCGCAATGAAATCCACCCAGACATACCCAAACAAATGGACGGTACAAACAACATATAAAAACATGGGGATTCACATATGGTGATATTCAACATCTATGGAGGGAAACATGCATATTTTATCACATTTTCCTTTTTACTTGTTTATTGTTTTTCTCATGGAATCTCATGGATATAGTTGATATAGTTAAGAGATATGTACTGTACATATATACATGCGCAGTGGACATATATCCACATGATTCCATATGTACATGACTAAGCAACAAAAGATTGGGATTGGTTGGAATTCACCCTGTGGTGACGTGATGCACTTTGCCCGCGCAAAATCAGCATTTCTTTATACAACAATCATCTCATGGACTGGCAGGTGCCCTCCGGAAGGAAGCATGCAGACCGAAGAAAAGATGTGCATCACTTGTTGTCCTGTTGCATATGACCACTACGTGTAGCAGTGTCAACTTTCACAGGTGTAGGACATGTAGATTGCAATCAAGAAAAACATTTTCAAGGCAATTTTGATCAAATGAACAATCCCAACATATCCCAACATCTGCTATTCATAGATTATTAATCATAGCTATAGCCATAGCCAGCTTCTACTCATGATTTGCATCCCACATCCAGAGTCATCTCACGGCCCTCGCCTTCAGCCACACCAGGCACAACGCTCCGTCAATGAGTCCGGCGGGGACTTCAACCGCCAGGACCACCTCACGTGTCACTCCATGGCACATCTGGTATATCCAATTATTTTACCAATTACCATCTGGTAAATTAACATAGATCCTGAAAATCACATTTTTTTTTAGTGGAAACTAATCTTCCAACCCCTATCTGCCAGGGTCTATGTTAATATACCAGAGGGTATCTTCCCACCACATGTTTGATTTCTACAACCTCTACAATAGAGCATGATACAGTTCATTCCCAGAATTTTGTTTGGTGATTTCCCATGGTTGCGCAACACGCCGCACCTTGTCGATACTGGCCTTGGTCCCATGGTACTCGGCAGCTGGCTTCAACTTGTAACCTTGCGCCACAGCAGGAATGGTCGAACACTGCTTGCTCGCAAGGTTATCAGGGTCAAACAATGTCAAACATGTATGAATGGGATTTTCATACCCAGCGCCCAGCAAGTAAAACATTCATAATTACATGAATTACATGAGTTTGATCACACAATGTTTGATCTACCCATGAAGGTGTTCCATGAAAATCCCATGTATGTTGCGTGAACACGTTCGGAAAAGCATGGATGTTTGACCCAGCGAAGCTCCTGCAAGAGCTCATGAAAGATCACCTAGAAGTGGGTCCTGGGTAGCGATCGAAAATAGACCTATTTGCTTTATCACTTGAAATCCCAAATTGCCAAACTAATTACAATCAAGAATGTCAGATATTAACTCATACCATCTCACACCCGCCTTTCACCAATCTGAATCACTGAAGCCGGTTATTGGTGCGTTGAATTTCTGGCGTCTGATGTCACCATGACCCTCTGGGCTGCCCCACGTCGGTCGTAGTTCCCGTAGCTGCTGAAGGTAGCACACAAAAAATTCCAAGGTTTGAACCTCAGGCTGCAGCTCAACACCCGGTGGCATCAGAAAAACCAAGGACCCAGGTATTGTTTCACTGGGATGGACCCGGGGTTCATTCCTGTTCCTCATCTTGACTTCGTTGATGGTCGAAGCATGTTCACCCAGAATCCTGGAACCCACTGAAAAAAATGCGAAGTCAGCAGCTTTCAATACCGACCTAAATGCCTACGCAGGGCTGTTTTTGTGCAGGTCCGACTAGAGACGATCCGTGACAAACCATACCAAACATTTTTTCCCTGATGCGTTTTTGCCTGCAATCCCTTCAAACCATGGTGTAGCATTGGATCTATTCATTTTGGGGCCCTGTATTGGGGATAGTTTTCCTGATATTGGAATTGAGGGGATTGGATTATTGGCTATGCACGAGCTGCAAAACAAATGGATAAGAATCCTTTCGTGTATGGAAATTATCACCGGTTTTGACCACTTGGGGGTGCAGTGCAGTTCTAGATGTAAGTGGATATATATATATATAGATATATAAATAAATCATATATATATATATATGTACATACACATACACATACATCGCTATAATCATAGGGCCCCATATCCCACCTCAAAGGAGTTACTCCCATTACTGTGCCACAAATCAGCCGCCAAATGATCCCAATAATTATTGTTTGGATATCTAATACTCCACCAAATATTGCGATGATTAGCATTTGTTCTTTACCATATAGTTCTACCTTCGCTATACCATCATAGTTCTACCCTTTTACCCAGAAAAATCGCCCCAGCCCTGCAGCCCCATCTGATCCATCTGCGCTCGGGGTTGTCCACAGTGCCGAGCTTCCCGGCCCCCCCTCCCACTCTGCATAGTCAAAAAAGCCCAGCAAACCTTGGGGCACTGCGAGCTGATGGACTCGGCCCTTGACTAAAGACATGTCAGCTACCCCAACAATTTGAGCTGACGCAGAAATAGAGGATTCGTCTTGCGGGAATTCATGATTTTTGCAAAATGAATGAGGTAGCCCGGGCCGGTAGTAAATGGTAAATCCATTGGCGGGCTCATGTTTTTCGCTCCTCATTCATGAACTTGGGAGTAGCCACGGTTGATCCACTCTACGCCCAAAGGACCCAGATCAGAATCCAAGTGGACTGCATTTCTCAGCCAAAAGGCTCATTTCCCAGCCGAAGTGAATGTAGAAGTTGGCTGCAAGCCATACCTTGGATCGGAATAGTGGCACCCGGGCCAACACAGAAACACCAGAACGCTAAGCGGATCGGTTCAGCACACGAGACCTGAGCGCTTGTGGTCCTTCCATATCTGCGCACCAGAGTAGCAGTTTCTGATAATTACGCGCTGCCATTACAAACATAGGTCGCACACTGTTTGGCACAGGTGATTTGCAGTAATAAACTGTCTTTAGACAACAAAATTCATTGAATTGTTGCCTGTTTCTCATGGTTTTTCCCTTAAAAATGCCCGTTTAATCCCAGCTAGCCATGTTTGAGTACCGGAAGGTATTAAAAACTTCATGTGACCTTTGCCATGACAACCGCTGCTTCAGCAGCGGTTCATCTTCCCCCTCTGGTCTGACCATGCCTTCAAACAAAATACGTCAAACTCCAAACAATGAACCACCAACAGTTTCACAATTTGACTGGGAACATCGTGTTGTTACCTCTAATTCGTGTCTTTTTTCTCCACCTGTCTGTACCTCCACTTCTGCTGCAGCCAGGCCACCATATTCCATTTCTCCCAGTAGGAAAGCACCATGGCAAGGGCCAGGAAGCAACTGCTGAGACTTTTTTTTCAGATGGCTGGTTGGGCTGCAGCCAAGGGACATCGCAGACATCGGTGCTGAAAGATTCAGCTAATAACAGAATCCCAGGCAAACAAATAGAAAGATAGTGATAGTATTCATGATCCTGAATATATTGTATATATCTCTCTGCATATTATGAGGACAACCGTGAATTTCACAAATGCTAAGAATGGCAAAAATACCAAGGAATGCCACAGGACTACGCCTGCCCGCCAGCAAATTGGAGAAAGATAAACTAATCCTTTTCTTTCAACTGCCAAAAGCCAAGGCAACATTCATGAGTCTGGGTGTTGGGGACTTGGAAAGAGCTACCTACACAATGTGGTTCACCCCAGTGATCTCAGTTTGCTTCAAGACGCTGTAAACAATCTATCTACCATGAACATCCATGAGCCCCACACAACTTAGCTGAGTATGGGCCACCACCTTGTACTTCACTTGGCCATATCTGGATATATCCACCATTAAACATCCAGAAACCCAACAGTTCACGTCAGTTCACCTATATACTTCATTTAACCAACTCGGCTCCCAAACTGGGTCACCACCTTGGACCCCACAACCGACGGCCAACTAGGACAAACTAGGAGACCCCACCGGAAGTATTCGGCCTGTACGCCTTTGGGCTCCGCTGTGGCTGCTGCCAACTCCTCTTCTTGTTCTTCGGGCCTTGTCTCGAAAGGAGAGGGGGAAGTCACGCACTACAAGCAACCAGCCTCGTGGATAATAATAATATATATATATATTGTAAATATATATATGATTATATGTGTGTGTGTATGTATACATATACTTATTATATCTTATTGTTGTGTGTAATTGCATGTTTATATGTTCTATGTAAGTGGTGATTGACATTTACATCTGATCATTGCGAACAAGAAATACCGGAAGAAAAAAAACGGAGAACTGCGCTAGGTGTCTGGTAAAAGCATGTAAAAGCCATAATGCTTTCCTCATAATTAGCAGGTGTCTGGATCCGCCAACTAGAATAATTCGAATTATACCCTCCAGTAAACTAACATAGCTATTGAAAATGGCCATTTATAGTGGATTTTCCCATTAAACATGGTGATTTCCCATAGTTATGTTAGTTTACCAGAGGGTAACTGGCACCACCAGATGTTGCGACCGGTGGGGCTTTCCTGATCTGGGCAAACCCGAACACCGACTCCCACGACCGTTGGACGTTCCACATCTGACCAGGGGGAATGCCGGAAATCTGGCTGGCTTTGGAATAATTAAACAACATTTTTTTTTAATGTACATATTTAAGGATTAATAATTTATTAAAGAAGCTCATTGGGGGATAGGTTCCCCCTATCAACATTTATCAACCATTATCTGCACTGGCTATCCACTACCATTGCTCATTATTGGAAATGAATGAAAATGGATGGGTGAAAAGAATGGCTTTAGTGACTATACCAACTATCACTAGAAACTCATCTCCTTGGTGGTGAATCACCACCTTGATGGTTGAGCCCAGTCATCCACAGCGATAGAGAGTTGTGAATCTGCGACAAGTGATGCTGATCCCGTTGCAGGTTAAAAGTTATTGACAAGGCTCTGTAGGGAGGAGTCATGCTCTACTTTTGATGCAACCCAAGACATAAGACAATTTTTGGCTCTGTTACTTCCACTTCAGCATTTTCTTGGCTGCAGTACCCCGGAGGGCTTTTGCGGAATCTCTTCCATTTACAGGAAGAAATACGAATTCCATCATTTTTGGATCAAAACCCAATTGCAGAGTCAACCACTTACCATAGCCGTCTTTTCCCCCAACCATATTAACTCAAACTGATGTAAATTGGATATAAATTGGATCTCATACACAATCTGTTCCAAATCACCCATCCAAATGCACCTTTCGGCCCATGTCTTTGGAGCCGGGATCCATCACCGAGACCTGTGGGAGAAATTGGGAGTAACTCATGCCGCTGGGAAAAGAAAAATGGAGATCATGGGATGTCGACATTGGATATCATTGGATATTTGATGTTGCATGGGATTTACTATGGTTATCTATGGTTTAATATTGAAGATTCTAGTTTTAACATGTTTTAACCATCTAGAATTGGGGACTTGACCATCTATAAATAAGGGTCAAAAACCATCCATGGGGGGGATTTACAATCCAAAATTGGGATGTGACAACCTACCCCCCAACCATTTGGGAGGTATGGCAAACGATCCCAAGTAAGGGCTGGGGATAGTGTATACCACCAATGTCTAGTAAGTAGCAAGACACTGGGGCTGGCGAATTTTGGGCATACCAGTACCCCGTAAAGCCACATGAAACCTCTCCAAACCGATTCAAATCCGGTGAATTTTGGTGAGAAAACGTTTACACCAGATCTCTCACATCATTGCAAAACGTCATGGGTCCGAGACCCTGCAACAAGATTAAGCTGGGCACCAAAAACTTTCATATCAGCATATATGCATAAGGAAATCTATGCATAAATGAAATATATAATACTAAATTTGTATACACAAACGTATCTAATACAGTATATATATATATATATGTGTGCATAATTACATGTAGTATATCCTTCCATACGTATGGCTGAGCCTATATCCTCCAAACACCGGGCTCCGGGCCTCTATGACCTGCCCCATGACCTTGGTTCCACTCATCTGATGCGCCTGCCGCGGGAGATTGAAATTGCCAGCGGTGTAGACGAACGCAACCTCCAAAAAATCGAAGAGTAAAATCCAATCTAAAAGTAGGGATGAATTATTGTTCTATCGTTGTGTTTGCACGATTTTGGCCAAATGTCATCAGAAACCATACCTTTCTTTCCCCATGCCTAGCCATGAATCGACCCACCCCTGGGTGGCTTTAAACTCCACGGCCCATAAAAAGGACCCATCTAAACTGACCCTACCACTTGGTGCGATAACATTTGATAGCATGTAATAGGAAAATTATCAACTGGGTATTAAGTTCTTTTGAACTACATTACAAACAAAGATATGATATAATATATATATATATAAATATAGTTATAATTATAATTATATATCTATAATTCATAAGCATGTTAGGTGTTTCAATCATCCCTCACAAGCCAGTAGGAGTCCTCCAAAACGCCCTTTGAGCTTTTGAAGTCGAGCTGTGCGAAGAATTCCGTGGTCCTGGAGGAATCCGGGGGGATACATCTAAGGCGAATCTGACGGGATCTGAAACGCTCGGGCACATCTGTTGGATCATTGAATCATATCCATGATTGTCCATGACATATGGTAGCATGTACATGGACAAAGTAGCAAGTACATTGTGATCATTGTTGAGTACAGCAGCTACTATGGCTTAGGAAGTTAGATCAGAGGTGCTGTAAACATCCTTTCCATTCCAAGCACGCCTTTTCCATTCCCAACACATCCAGACTCGGTCGATGCCATGGACTGCGCGGCACCGTCCTCCCCTGGAAGGATCGGAACAAGACCTGCAAAACTGGAGCTGTGATGCTCGGATGAACAACAGGGTACTGGGTGGATCCAAGCGAAGTTGAAGTCATTTACCCCCCAGTAAACTAACATAGCTATGGAAAATCACCATTTTTAATGGGAAAATCCACTATAAATGGCCATACCAATCATTACTATTCACCAATATTCACCAAGGGCAATGATCATAAAAATCCGCAGATAAGTTCCATGGTTCGGAAATTGTGGGAATCATGCCCTGTCACTCCCAGCATCAAGGTCCCCAAGCCCTCTCGATGGCATCGCATGGCCTTGGGGTGCTGTGGCCAATCTAGCCCAAGTGACCTTGATTTTGAAGGCCTGTTTGCCATTTAAAAGCACATAAAACTAGGATAGGTTAGGAACACTAAAGTCACTAGACTTGAGTTGGAGCTGAGCCTAGGCCCTTCTGACTGCGCAAGTATGACCAATTCTGCGCTGTGAGATGCACAGGAAAACATAAAAGAGTGTTTTTTCAACTTCGGGAAGACAAAAACACCTGGGTCAGGAAGCTCAGTACTGCCTCCCACTCCAACAAACGATCCCAAGGTTTGTTTGCCATCTACCCAGCTCTCCCAAGGTGGCATTCCACAACATTGCGTCCCAGTGTCCCAAAGGTTTCTCTGAGAACCTCCTCGGTGACTTGAGGGCCTCACATGTTGACTTCAATTTCACAACAAAACCTGGCAATGTTAGACTGCTACAATTGATATAAAAAAATGTGCTACAAACAAACTTTGATATTAGGTGGAACGTTGGTTTTGTTGTTCATATCAACAGGTGAACGCAATGTTACACAATACATCACAATACCTGCAATAACTCTACCTCTCTCTCCCTCTACCTTGATATGTTGCGCTCTGTTTGGAAGATCCACCCTACCACATCAAGCCGAATGTCATCTGACATCCAGTCCAATGATCATGCACTCACATGGATAAATGGTATGATCATGCATCTGACTGTGGAAAAAAAACATAGCAAATGGCGCACACAAGAATGTGTGTGCATGATGTACCAAATGCAATCATATACATGTTCCTTTGCATTTCATGTTGTATTCCTGTATGTCATTGTACGCCTCTCTCTCTCTCTCTGTGTCGTGCGTGACTGTTGGCAGCAGCTCCACGAGGACCCACAGCCAACACTGCAGTGCAAACCAATTGCTAGCAAAACCTGAAAAGCTGTGGCTACATTCCTCTGTGTTGTACATGTATATGCATATCTCTCCATGGACACTACCGCCTCATCACGACCGTCAGGGATTTGCAAGAGCTAAAACCATAACATCATGCATACGTCCTATAGGTGCTGAGCATGGAGACAGCCCATGAATTGCATATATTGATAGTTCACAAGAAATGTAATGCCAGTCCATGTGACCAACCATAATTCATGCACTTTTTGCTAGATGGAAAAGAAAACCTCCTATAACTGTGAGTCAACAAACATTTCCATGTTCGGGTACCAAACTAGCAACCACAACAAACATATCCATGATCCATGGGTAATTAACCTCCCTACATCGACGTTTTGGAATATGGTTTCACATATCCCAGTGTGCCCCGTTGAACATCACCATAAACATGTCCACCACTGAGCGACCCCGCTAAGATTTCGGATGTACACCGAATTTCGTGCCTTGGCCAAAGTCCGTGGACAATGGATGGAAGCAACATCAAATGGGTCTGTCTACCTGTCTGCCTATCTAAAACTAACCTATCCATCTACATCTATCTACCATTATCTGCCTATCTCGGTATCCGGCTGCCTAACTATTTACCTATTTATGTGTTTATCTAATTAAGCAAATATATGAATTCAATGTTCCCTAAGAAGCCCTCAGAACAACCCATAAAACCAGAAACAGCAAACACATATGCAACTTCATGCAGATTTCACTATGATCATCCAAAAATTGTTTCATAGGTTTTCATGGCAAATGACTGTTCTGCCTTGCTCCATGTGACCCCTTTGCAAGGCTTCATCGGGGCACAAGCGGGAAGCCTTGGATTCAATGTCTCTTGCTACCAGGTCAGACCTGCCCAGTTCCGATCCGCCTGGTCTTATTGGATTAACCATGATTGACCTGAAATCACGTTGGACATACAGTAACATGTGAGAAATATGTATTACAATTCCCTTTAGACTATTTATATAAGGGGGGTCCCTCAAAATATCCCAAAGCAGCAATCACTCGACAAAATTGTCTTCCACTTTGCATGGCTTTTGGAAGGAGAAAAGAGATATGTCCGCACGATTGTCTGAGAAAAAACCATCAATCAGTGCATACACATAGATACACACATATATCCGCCGACCCCGTGACGCAAGGGGGAGCGCGTCAGGGAAAAAGAGATTTTCAGAAATGGAACAACAACGACAACAACAACTGCCATGGTGTTTCCCATCCGGGAGCTGCCGTTTGAACAGAAGGAGCAGCAGGAGGAGAAAAAAGTTGCTCAAATCATCGTTTTCTNCGACAACAACAACTGCCATGGTGTTTCCCATCCGGGAGCTGCCGTTTGAACAGAAGGAGCAGCAGGAGGAGAAAAAAGTTGCTCAAATCATCGTTTTCTATGGGTTTCAGAAGTTACATTAGGTACTTTTTGGAAAAGGTAGTTAAAGTCAAAAGCAAGAGCAAGGGCGGCAGCAGCAGCAGAAGGAAAAAGTAATTAGGCACTTTTCGCGCGCAATTTTGATGCCTTTCCGTCCTTCACTGCCATGGTGTGTTGCCATCCGGGAGCTGCCGTTTGAACAGAAGGAGCAGCAAGAGCGGCAGGAGGAGTTACATTTTAGGCATTTTTTGGAAAAGGTAGCTAAAGTCACAGAAGGAGCAGCAAGAGCGGCAGGAGGAGTTACATTTTAGGCATTTTTTGGAAAAGGTAGCTAAAGTCAAAAGCAAGAGCAGGGCAGCAGCAGGAGGGAAAAAGTGGCTAAAATAATCCTTTTCTATGGGTTTCAGAGGTTACATTAGGCACTTTGTTTGGGCGCAATTTTGCTGCCTTTCCGTCCTTCATTGCCATGGTGCTTTCCCATCCGGGAGCTGTCATTTGAACAGAAGGAGCAGCAGGAGCAGAAGCAGCAGCAGCAGGAGGAGGAAAAAATTGCTACAATCATTCTTTTCGATTGGTTTCAGAAGTTACATGAAGCACTTTTTCGGCGCAATTTTGCTGCCTTTCTGTCCTNTTTTCGATTGGTTTCAGAAGTTACATGAAGCACTTTTTCGGCGCAATTTTGCTGCCTTTCTGTCCTTCACTGCCATGGTGTTTTCCCATCCGGGAGCTGTTTTTTGAACAGAAGGAGCAGCAGGAGCAGAAGCAACAGCAGGAGGAAAAGGTAGCTAAAATCATCCTTTTCTATGGGTTTCAGAAGTTACATTAGGCACTTTTTGGGCGCTATTTCTCTGCCTTTCCGTCCTTCACTGCCATGGTGTTTTCCCATCCGGGAGCTGCCATTTGAACAGAAGGAGCAGCAGGAGCAGGAGGAGCAGCAGCAGGAGCAGGNTCCTTCACTGCCATGGTGTTTTCCCATCCGGGAGCTGCCATTTGAACAGAAGGAGCAGCAGGAGCAGGAGGAGCAGCAGCAGGAGCAGGAAAAAGTTGCTAAAATCATTCTTTTGGATGGGTTTCAGAAGTTACATTAGGCACTTTTTGCGTGCAATTTTGACGGCTTTCCGTCTTTCACTGCCATGGTGTTTTCCCATCCGGGAGCTGCCGTTTGAACAGAAGGAGCAGCAGGAGCAGGAGCAGCAGCAGCAGGAGCAGGAAAAAGTGGCTAANCCCATCCGGGAGCTGCCGTTTGAACAGAAGGAGCAGCAGGAGCAGGAGCAGCAGCAGCAGGAGCAGGAAAAAGTGGCTAAAATCATCGTTTTCTATGAGCTTCAGAAGTTACATTAAGCACTTTTTGGAAAAGGTAGCAAAGTCAAACGCAAGAGCAGGGGCGGCAGCAGCAGGAGGATTCTATAGGTTTCAGAAGTTACATTAGGCACTTTTTGGGTGCTATTTCTCTGCCTTTCCATCCTTCACTGCCATGGTGTTTTCNGCTGCCATTTGAACAAAAGGAGCAGCAGGAGCAGGAGGAGCAGCAGCAGGAGCAGGAAAAAGTTGCTAAAATCATTCTTTTCGATGGGTTTCAGAAGTTTTTTCGATTGGTTTCAGAAGTTACATGAAGCATCCAGGACAGCCAGTCAGCATCCATTCTTTTGCTTTCAAACAACTCTTTATGATTCACTGATGTGCCTTTCCCGTGCGAAGACTATGTCTCGCGCACGNCATCCATTCTTTTGCTTTCAAACAACTCTTTATGATTCACTGATGTGCCTTTCCCGTGCGAAGACTATGTCTCGCGCACGGGGAGGAGGACACACCACCCCCGAAAACGGAAAGCAAATGGATGGATGCTTGAGCTTCATGGCAGGGATAGGGACTAGCACAATTTCAATTCAACACACAAGTATATACTATTTGATGCATATATATATATATATATAATGTATATATAAAGCATCCAGGCTGACAACTCACAGAACACTCGAATGAAGCCAGCTGACACCATTGCGAGTTTCTCTTTTCCGGGGTCGGCGGCAGGGGCGNTATATATAAAGCATCCAGGCTGACAACTCACAGAACACTCGAATGAAGCCAGCTGACACCATTGCGAGTTTCTCTTTTCCGGGGTCGGCGGCAGGGGCGACAGCCCTTAAATATATATATATGTATAAACAGTATATCAAACCCAAGTGACCTTGCTGTGAAAGATATGACCATGCGAAGAAATTCCATGTTCAAGCTGCACCCCTATTGTAATAATACATATTTTACATATAGCCATAGGTATACCTGGAAGAAAATCCCTTGCCCACTGAACACGTCAGCCTTTGACATCCTTGAGTGTCCGACCGCAAAGGCCATTGTGTCAACGTGGGTGCCGAGGGAGTCCCCAAAGCGGCAACCGGAGCGTTCCGCCCTGTTGGAATGGGATGATAGTGATGTATCTTCACACGGCTAGGATCACATACCATTGTTATATGAGGTATATGTGTGTGTGTGTACGTACGTACATATACATGCACATAGTAATTCTATATGGAAAACTGTCTTGAAAACTCCACGTATGTGTTGAGGTCCCATAGGTCTAAAAGTATTCATCTTGGATGTCTAGGTGCTGGGTTTGCGGCCGTTTCCTGGTGTGTCAACCCCAAGGCTGCGGCTGCTTTCAGCCCTTAACGTGGTCAACTGATCTTTTTTGTAGGTGTCTTCATGGGTCTTCCCATTCATGACAACCAGCCGAAGCATGTCAAGACAGTGGCTTCATGATGGATCATGGAAGAAGTGCGGAAACTTGCAGAAACTTATTCATTGAATCTATGGACTCGACTCTTCCCCTTTTCAAGATTTTCAGGGGTCAACTGCGGCCAAATCCTTGTCTCTTCATCATTAAAGAAGCTGGAGCCATCATTGCCGACGCAACGGGGGGTCACCTACCTGGGGGAGTGGTTGAATCCCCATGACAAATCCTGACCCATCAAAATTCTCAAGAAAGACCATTGGATGCTGGCGGCATAACACTTGATTCTCGCATATTAATATTGTAGCTCGGCATAACACTTGATCTTCTGCCATGTATAGAGCTAAGAAATGCTCAGGAGGAAACCATTTCGCCCATCCTTCACTTGTCGTGTCACCAAGCTTGGTTGTCTTTCGGTAGAGCCTGGCGCTTCCTCCCTGCCACTGCCGCCCTTTTTGAGATGCCACGACGTTCCAAAGCGGTTCGAACGGCACGTCTTGGCTGGGCGGCTTCATCCGCCAGCGATGAAATAGAAGGCCACGGCCATCATGAAGAGCATTAACATGGCAATGAGACAAACCTTCACGGTTTTTCCCAAAAATGGAGGATGTAACATGATTTACCCCAACAGAAATGGGTGTTTCAAAATAGTGAGGATGAACATGGATTAACGCAGCAATGGTGTGGCCAAAGAACAACATTTTAGGTCCAGGGGCTGGATTGGAGGATTTTTGCTGCAGAAAGTAAAAGCCAAAGATGTTCACATCCCATTCACTCAACTACCACACATTCATACACATTCCATCAAATAATCAGGCCCCCGATTCCCAATCATTGAGCTCCACTTGAACTCGGGCTATATCCAAATCATTCCAAATCGATTCCCCGAACGGCCCAAGATCAACCCCCCCTCTCAAACAGCTGGTTAGGCATCAATATGTCATTTGGGCTAATCATTCCACAACAAAAAAAAAACAGTTTTCCATATCCAATGACTCCCAAAAAACATGAGTTTGATGGAACGTCAAACTCATGCTTGTGGTGGAAAGTAACCACTTGGCTTGGTTCGGAAGATATGGAAGGAAGCAACACGTTTTAATCCACCGGCAAGGTGCCATCCTCCTATTCTGGTCTGCCCTTGCCAACATTCCTTCCAGCGTCTTTCCTGCCATGCTGTAGTTTTGTCCCACCTGAGGTCGCCCGGCCCAGGAGCCCACGACATGCTTCAACCCCACTTGGTTCGTCGGTTCCATAAAGGCTGACGGCCTTTAATGATGAAGAGTCCCGAGGAAGGGGCTCAAAATGACTGGCCTCAATACTAAACCATCTTGGCAAATTCAAGGCTGAATTTGGAGATATTCAAGGTTGATTTTGAGAAAATCAAGGCTTCTTTCATGCGAAAATAAAGGCTGAATTGGGGCAAATTCTGTTCTTTGAGATCTTTTTGGATTTTGACCCTTGGGACAATGGGATTTGACCATTTGTGTACTGGTACCTTGACAGGAGATCATTGGGAAATGATCATTGGGTTTTGATCATCCAGAATGGGACTTTAGATAAACATAATGGCTAGCCAATGGTTGTTTGGCAACTGGCCCTTGGGAAATGAATGGACATGATAAGATGTGTATGATAGTTTGGCAACATATCGTTGGCAAATGGTCACGCTATATAATCCAACTGATTTACCATTGATGAAGCGTTTGAGCACAACATGTTATGCAGTTATGCTGTGATGATTTCCATGATATATTAATGACAAGTTATTTGAAAGTTTGCCCAAAGTTTGGGCTGGTTGGGTGGATATGAGATGATATGAGTTGAGGTGTTTCAGGTGTGTCATTGCAAGGCAGGCAAAGCATGACAGCAATGGCAGCTGAAATGGTTCCCTTTTGACCCTTAAGGTGCAACTTAACAGTGAATTATGGCAGTGCTTTGCTGCCAGTGGAGCCTCAGACCTGTCGACATAAAACGAGCTAAAGCTGGATGCAGCACTCTGACGCAGAAAACCCAACACCATAGGGTTGCTTCCAACTGAGATGTCCGCACAGCTCTGGCTCCAAGGTAGCCAAGTTCTCACACGTCATCTTGCTAGTGTTATATGACCAAAGAATCCAACTGAGGATGTTTGCTAGGATCGCCAAGACCGGACAAATCGCCGTGACACAAATACACGCCACCTGTCTGGGGAATCTCACTTCTGTCGGGCCGCGTATGTCCCAATCCTGGATTCGCTTTGGGCATTTTTGACACCAAAACAAGGCCGAGAGTATCAGCCACAACGGGACAATGACCGAGGTGACAATCACAAGGCTCAAACCAATTTGGGCAGCTGCCGCAACGTCCTTCCCAGAATACTCCTGCGGAGACCCGACCTCAACACCTGGAATGCATCCCTGCAATCCGAAGCAAAGGCATGCGATAAGCACCCCAGTCCCAAGCAGGACAGGCCTCATTCTGCTATGCGCCGCTTGAGCGAAAATGTAGCAGATTCATAGAGAGTTATCTGCAAAAACTACAGGGATTGGATGACAAAATGGATGCAGTGGCCCATGGGGCACGGTAGGATCAAAGAGGGGCACACCCCATTCGAACTATATCTGGGTAAATGACAAAATTTGCGATAGCTACTTCAACTCACCATCGTTCCAGTGATGTCGCAATGAGGTTGCTACAATTACAATTGATCCAGATTTCATATGATTTAATTAATTCAATACTAAACCATGGTTTCAAAGTTTGCAGGGGGAAAGGGATGCTTCTCGGTTCAAATGTGGCACTTTTCAGAGCCCTCCACCTTGCCCATATTGTCGCGGCTGCGTTCGATGGTTTCACGCTGGAGCCGGAGGTCACCCATGACGTCCAGCCTCGATGCTCGGGACCGTGAGAGGCGAAGGTGGTGGAGAACGCCGCCCTACAAAATTCTCATCATATTGGGGTCATCTTCCTGAATTGTTGGCTGAAATCAGGAAGAAAATGAAAACACCAGCTAAAATTGAGCATCGTCCATGCTTCACACTGGACCCAATGGATATATGTATATATTCATACTCAGTCATACGTCGCTTCCGTCCAGCATGAGAGGAACAGAGCCCCTTCGGCTTGGGACTAGCCAAGGGTGGAATCTACCCCTCCAAAAGGCTTCCCATTGCCAAATGGGTCTGAAAAAATAGGATATCTGCAAAATACCCATTGCGTTATCATCATTTTCCCATCATATATAAATTGCAAGAAATTGGTGGGATATACTGCCGGACATACTCTTAGAACATCATTTTTTCCAAAATCTTGAAACCTGCACTTAGAACATCACCGGAGCCCACACTTAGGGATGGCAAAATGTTCTAAGTGAGTCACTTAGCAAAAAAAATCATTGATTTTTCGATGCACTTAGAACACCTTCAGCCCTCAATCTCCAAGCCCTGAAATTTCCAGGGAAATTTGGGGAATGTTTGGTAGTGATGTTCTAAGTGTGGTGTTCGCCAAGGAATGAATGCCTTCAGGGAACCCCCAACTGTTCACAAACCAGAGCAGTTTTTTTTTTGAGGGGTTTGCGATCTTATCGTTTGGGAACATGGTGAACTCTCATAAAACATCATCTATTAAAATATATTTTTTATGTTGAGATATTGTTTCATCTCCAAGCCCTGAAATTTCCAGGGAATCAAAAACTTGGGGAAGGTATGGTAATGATGTTCTAAGTGTGGTGTTCCCCAAGGAATGCATGCCTTCAGGTCAAAGAATTCATCCACAGGTCCTCAATAATCTTCAGTTTTTCGGTGGAAATCGACAAATATATAGATTCCCAATGCAAGTTTGTATGTCTATATATATATAATATGCAGGTATAGCAAGATGTGTCAACATAAGAGTGGTTGTTCCTGTAGACCCCCTGTCTTGGTTCTAGTGTATATTAGCTTGGCGGACTTGCACTTAGAACATCGTTTGATACCCCATAAGATGTTCTAGGTGTATGGTTTGGGGGGAAGATTTCAGCTGATGTTCTAAGTGACACACTTAGAACATCCAACCTGTAAATGCGATTTTTTTTCCAAAGTATGTTCTAAGTGTAAGTCCGTCAGTATACCCATTTTCAGACACACCCAAGAATCCAATATGAATGGTTGTATCCCCATGCAGTCAACAGCTTGATATATTTTGAGTGGATGTCACGATTGAGGTCAACAGCACCCTCAGCTGGCAATGCTGGCTGGCAACCCAATCTGCTCTGAATCGAGGACTGTTCTCTTGGCCTCTTGCAGCTTTCCTCGTGGAAGTGATGAACATCTGAAGAGGAGAAGGGCTGAAACGCAAAATCTGATTGTAGAACTATATATATGAAGTGTGAACATGCATGGCAATGGGAAATCCCCCTAGCCCTAGAACATTTAAAGGCAGAGAGAATCGATAAATGGGTTCACTTGGGATCGAGCAGGCTGAAAAAACCCTCTGACATTCCATAAAATGCTGGTTGGCTAAGAACAGGATTCCTGGCTCATGGATTAAATCATGCCCAATATTTGGAGTAGTACAACCCCCGAACTAATCGTCAA
Source organism: Symbiodinium sp. clade C Y103 (assembly GCA_003297045.1). Classification (NCBI taxonomy): domain Eukaryota; class Dinophyceae; order Suessiales; family Symbiodiniaceae; genus Cladocopium; species Cladocopium sp. clade C. The sequence continues at coordinate 238,824 of BGPT01000650.1, forward strand.
CCAACAAGGGTCAACTTCCCAAACAGGGACAGCAACAACTCACATCTGGACTTCGGGGCAAAACGCTATAGAAGATTAATCAGGAATAAAATTGCAAACGAAACTAGAGACCTGAATTGGGAATGGTTCCCAATATGCTATGTAATATTGTGTAATGATGTGTAATGGCTTTTTCTGGCTCCCAAGTGAAATCACTTGGTCATGCGGTAAACCCCAAAAATCAATCATCCCATTGAGCAACCATTTGGAGGTCGTTGCAAATCATCCCAAGTAATTAAGGGTACACCCAATAGCAAACTACCACCCAGTTGGGGATACTTTATTGTTGGGTTTACCACATAACTCTTCCTAGTTAAGTTTGCCCCTCAAATTCACCCAGAAACGCGAGGCTTCCATCATGGACTGGTTCATGTCCTCGGCCCTGCCATGCTCATCTGCAGATTTTCCCAGCACCGATGCGTCACCCAGGAGGGCCTCGCGATTCCGGGCCTCCTTCTGTTTCCGACGCTCGCTGACCGACGCTTTGAAGCCCCTGATCTTCTCCTTCGAGGAAGAAACAAAGAGAGAGAGAGAGAGGTAGAGAATCTATAAAGTGCTACTGATTTGCAGGGTTGGTTTATTGTTATCAACTTTTCCTGCTGGCAGAGTGCTCAATCTATCGCCCCGATTTCCAGTGCAAGAACTATTGAATACTTCCACATACCTCCACACTCATTGGACTTGTTGAATGTTGCGTTTATGGTAGATACAGTATATCAGTATATCGCACTACTTTTTGTTCAATCACCATTTTCTATGGTTTTGTCACATGTTTTTTGTCAATCGCTATGTGGTCAAACCTCGAAAACTTGCTCCAGATTCCACCGGATTTCCCGGAGCGTCTCCTGAAGCTTTTGCCGTGCCTCCGGAGGTAGGGCACGCACTTCCAGGTCCATTTGTTTCACAGCCTGGGATAACGGAAGACGTGGTGATTAGCTTGTCGTGTTCACCCAAATGTGTAGTTTTCTAACTTAACATGTTCCATGGAATTCATTCAGGCCCCCGATGATAAGACAAACATTCCCATACTACTTCCATACTTCTCCCATGTTCGAAACCTCTATTTCGTATGGGAAGATTAGGGGAATGAAGGTCCCATCATTGGGGGTCCCTATGAATTCCATGGAACATGTATAGTAAATGGTGATGTAAATAGTAGTCAACACCCCATCTCTGAAAAATATACGTACATTGTGCTTTTCAACTTATCTGATTGGACATGCAAATAATATTGCATACATATAGAATAATATAGATAGTTTGCTAATGTGTATGCATATATATATATATATATCATATATATATATATATATACACAAATGTATGTCTAAATGGTCAACACCCCATCAAGATCTTTCAACAACATCATGAAGTATAATTATTATGGAATGGCTCTATCTGATACATCCCATCATACCATCCTGGCAGGCCCCGTTCCTCCCCCGCCTGGTCCGCCTCCGTCAAGCGCCGTTCCGCCTTGCCCAACGCACCAGCGGAGGACGCGGACGCCAAGAAATCGTCGGCTTCCGCCAGCAGGCGATGGAAATCGGCTTCCTGGGGCAGACCAACCTCTATGGTGCTGGAATATGTCGCCCAATGTTATGATATGTTTGGAGTGCTAATCATATTGGTATAACATATTCAATACGTGGAGCATATGGATAGGGGTGTGTGAATGGGCCTATAGGGCCTATAGCTCACCGGAATGTGGTGAAAGGCTCTGGTTGGTGGTTTCAACCTCTGTGAAAGGATATGAAAGTCAAGTTGGTTCATGATCCCCGGCAGGTTGGAACACTAGATATCAAGAATTGAAACCAGCAATATTAAAAATGGATTTAGTTGCAGCAAATGCTCAATGGGATAGAATTTGAAACTTGAAACCGACAAACATGTACAAACATATTGATCTTGAGAAATTGTTGCATGATGTTGCATGGCTGTTGCACCAACGACCATCTGGATGTCATGAAGGGTTCGCCAAGGAAGGTGATGAATTCGCCAACAAAAACACAATGGACATCCCTGATGAGTTCACGCACAAGACTCGGGACCCGGTGGATTTCACAAATCCGAGCGTCATATTCAGCAAAGAGCTCCGAGACATTCACATTCGCATGGGACATGCTGCGAGGCTGTTGCAAGTTGTCTATTCAAACACGGTGCCCAGAGCAAATTCAGAGCCTCGAAGTGCTTGTAAGATTTCACACCCATTGCATCACATTCTCTTCAAGAATTTCGAGTGTCTGCGCATGTTGGTAGGTGTTTGTCTGTTGTAGATGTGGATTGTTGTTGGGGCCAGCCCAAGGGGAAACCTCTACTTTTCAGGTTTTGGAAGGATCAATCCTGACCCTCCCGGCCATCCCAGCTACTTGGGGTAGTTGCTGGGAGGATGTTGCAAAAGCCTTCTGGATAAATCGGACGAGACATCAGTTGCTAGCCATGGATCCAAACTCAAGTTGGATATTCATATTATGGCATATTACGGCATATCATATCATATCAGACTATTTTGCAAGACATTTGCTGGGATGATTTCCCAAAGCTTACTGGCAAGCATTTCTGGTGAAGTCGCTGCTATGGCTGCTACAGGTTTTTCACAGGAGGACAGTGGGTCCCATCACTTCTTTGTGGTCAAAGCTGTGCAACCTTTCATGGCAGCTGAATGGACCAAAGGGAAGTCTCTGTCGACGACAACTTTGGCGGGTTATGGAAACAAACTGGCAGTGAAAACCATCACAAACAGGGACGGCTCATCATGATTCATCGGGTTTCTGTATCTCGCAAACATGAGTTTCTCTGGAACGTCCATCCTGACTGGTGGTTTCAACGCATCATCATACAAGTCTTACCGTCAGCCCAGTAATCACTTGCAACTGTGCAAACAACCAATCAACGCCAGAGATTATCGCAGCATATACAGTAAAATATCAGCTATATATTTATTTATATATACATAATGTACATTCAGAGGTGTATATATATATATATATATCCATCTATATATATATATACCGTATGTATTTATATATATATGGGGAAATATATGGAAATATGTATAATTATATATAGATGGAAAAATAAAACACTTAGAGAAGTACATTGTATGATATATGATTATATACACATATGGGCTTGAGGCCAAGAGTAGGTGACGAAAGCTGGCAGGGGAGCTTGAATCAGGAGCCAATGTTGATTGGTTGAGAGTAGACAAAAACAATACGATACAGTAATATGTGCGCATCCTCATCATCCTGTTTCTTTTCGTCCGGTGAACAAGTTTCTAAACGCAGGAATGGTTTTTGCCTGGGAATGCGTGGTTAGACAGAAAAGTATGTGTTGTGCTGGGGTAGGTAGGGATGAAGCTTTGCTGACGTCAAGACATGAAGTATGGATTGGTGAGGAAAGAATGCGCCTAAATCTTCATGACGGAATAAGGACGGCTTCAATGATCTTCATCATAGCTGGTAAATTCATCCCAACAATCAGCCCAAACTTCCAACCAGCCTCCGGTGGTTGTTTCTGAATGTCCTTTCTCTTCACCCGATAACGTGTCCATTGCAAGTTCATTGAGGCTTCAGCATTGCAAAGGCATCACTTTTGGATGCATGTGCCCCTTTTTAATTCTTCAACACAATATCCTAGTATATCCAAAATTCAAGGCAATTCTGCCTTGTGAGAGCCCCTGTTCCAGCCTCTTTCTGCGCCACAAACGCACAAGCAGAAGGTGCTTGGACGTAAAACAAGGACACACCTAAGCGCTCACAGTCATCTCAATCAAAGGATGACCGCCCCTCTGTTGAAGTCCAAAACTTCGGCGCCGAAAAATCCTGGGACGTCAAAAAGTTGCGGTCCTCTCAGCCCAATGGACCTGTGGTTGTGCCTTATCTCCCTACATCTTGAAAGATATACCGACCCATATTAAGTTTTGGCCCATGAAGTGGAGATCTCACCACCCTAAAAAACATGGTCATTTGGTTTCGATTTTTGTCGGAAAGGCCAATGCTATACCTCTAAATAAATATTTGTACATATGCATGTATAGTATGGCCATATATGTATTTATATATATATATATTTGTGTGTGTGTGTTGTTACAACATATTACTTATCAGTTAATGAACGCGCTCGTTCCCTCATTTTATTCATCGATTCATTCATTTGATCTATTTCAATTTCATTGGTTTCATTTTTCCATGTACTTGTCCGTATTGATGCTTGTGCCCAACAATACCCAAGGAACCAGCACACTTTCCATGTCTCGCAGCGATCGCGTCTCTTCCCTTCCTCTCAGTGGAGATCTCGAAGGCGCAAGAACCTCAAGGCCCCGACTTGCGCAACAACAAGCCCGAAGCGGAACTGGACCCACAAAATTTGCATAAATTGTAGAAGTCCCATCCCTGAAATTTAAACAGCCCCTAAGATGATCCCAAACATGCGGAAATCCAACCATGGTTTCGTTTCTTGGGAGTGTTTTATATTGGGGGGATGGGATTAAGAATTACATAAAATTATACATCATCTACTGTAATTTGGCTGATTGGTGCGTCCAAGAAATGGCCTGCCCTGCTACCTGCTTGATGACTCTCTGATCGGACCAACCCACGTGCACCGCACAATTGACGCCCACCATACATGGACACCGCTTGAGTGGCAAGCAATGAAAGGGTCAAAACAAACAAAACAGCAAAAAGCCATGTTTGCCACAGATTGAGCCTTCTAAAAGTCATGAAGATATGAGATGATCTGACACTGCACGCTTATTCTGAAGGCTTTGCAAAGTGAAACGTCCAAACTGCAACTATAACCAAACAAGCGCACACACACGTACAGTATATAACATATGTATATAGCTTGTACTGTAGAATATCAAATTACATATGCACATCTATCACGTAATATATGATAATATATGTATATGTGTGTTATATCATTTATATTTAAGGATATAGTTTTTGTGTATATACAGGCTACAGAGTTGCACTTTGGAATTTGTTGCTTCCTGCACCAGCTACCATTCATCTGCAAAGCTGTAATGGGATACCGAAACAAAACCACAAAAAACAAGATATGTTGTAGAGTTTATATAATGATGTTTAATGGCTAAGGAATACCAATTGTAGATGTACATGTAAGTCGTAGTACGGTAATCTACAGTAAATTCATATAATACTATACATAAGAACGCATGTTGGTTTGGCTTTGCTTTCAAGTACGTTGTCGTACATACATAAACCCACAACATGTGGGGGCCATTCGCGTGACCAAGCAACACCCTGAAGGGCTGAAACTGCCGAGATGGGCCATAGAGAAATCTCTCGATCATAGGACTCTCGCCCCTGTGGTGACATCTGTCGCCAAGCACGTTCTGGACTGCAGCGCAATGGAGAGATTTCCCGGAGAGTGCGTTCCGGATTGCCACGGGTTGGACTCCTGAGTTCTTGGAGCAGTGCTGGAAACTATCCTGTTATCCAATTGTTGGTACCGGTATAGAAACTGTAGGATCCCAACATGGGCAGTTACAAGCATGATCTCAAACCACACATCCAGATTTGGGTCCACTGGTGACTTCTTTAGACACCCTTCTAGGAGTGTGATGATGGAAACCGGATGCCCATAGATTCCCAACGTGATCCCATAAAAAATAGCCATATTGCACCACACCAAGCACCAGGGTCATGTGAACATCAACATGCGTTGACAATCCATCACTGCCACAAACGAAACTGTTTTGAAATCCGCAAACTGGCGCCTGATAAAACTGTGATAGCCTCGGGTCCAGGGAAAGTTCAAGAAAATACCTCTATCAAGACTTAGGATCAAAGACACCGTTGGGGACGGTGCTAGCCTGGGAAGGCCGTCCGGATAGACCTTTCGGATGGTGACTTTCATGGCACGACATTCCGGCTGCTCCTCAATCTGCTTCAAGCAGAGTAGAAATAAGTTCCGCACGCCGCAGTCCCTTCCTGCAAGGTCCTCAGAGTTTGCCACCTTTATTTGCAAAAGTTTGCTACAAGTAGTTGTCAAGCTTTGAACTCATAAATCACCCTTTATGTTCAATGTTCATCATTCAATTTGAAAACAACGTTGAATTGGGCCTCATGGTCGCATGCGTGTAAATACTGCGTGTGCATACAAATGGTGTGTATGTGCTGAACCAGGTTCAATGATGGCTCAGCAGTTCATTCAACATGTATCTGTGCATCTTGTTGCAAATGGGAAATCATAGCACTGTCAAAAAAAATCACCGCCAAGCATCGGCTTGCTGCAAGCGAGTGTGCATAATTTGCACCAGCTGTTCCAGAGCGCAAGCCTTCAATCGAGGTTGCGTTCGCTGGAAAAGAAACTTCAAGAGCCTTGTAGCCAGGCATGCCTCGTTTGTTTCGCGACAGGCACCTACTGCACCTACCCTCACATAGCCCTGGCACTCTGCATCCCATTGAACACGTGCCGCCTGTTCACATTATATAGTGTGCATGTTGTATTGTGTTACATTATATCTAATATCATTACATGCCATGAAGTACATTTGCGCATCTAACCTAACATTGTGACCTATTTTGAGCGTCCGGTTTTAGGATTCACTGATTCATTGATCATGTTTATGATTGTTTATATAATTGTCAAAAATAAAGAACGAATGCCTCCTGGCGAGTAAAATCGCAGGAACTTAACTTATTCATACTTATTCAGATCACTCGAATGATGGCTGCTGGGCATAGGGACAAGCTCCTGGTGGTGGCGCAGCCGCACATTCCAGCGAATGAATACTAAAATATGTGTAATGTATGTGAGAAGTGTTGACACATTACCCCACTAGAGTTATGCAGAGCCAAGTTGCCGTCGGGTTTTCGAAAAAATAGGTATTTGCCTTCTCAATCAAGGGTTCGATGGTCGTCTCATCATCAATATAGTCCGCCTTTTCAGGTGCAAGTTCCACCTGGATAGAATTGTCCTCCAAGCCCTCCACGTGATAGACCAGGCTCAAAGCCATCTTGATCTTTGGAATGGGTGAGACACCAGGGATCTGGCGACAACGCTCCAGAAAGTCATACATCTCATCTAGGGTGATTGGCCGTGGCGTGTTCTCAATGTGATAGTCGAAGTCGGAGTCATCAATAAACGTGTTTTTTGCACGGGAACCATGCAAGGTGAGCTGCACAAGTGGACCCCAGATTGACCGTGCCAGTGGAAGGAGCTGCTGTATCAAAGCAAAAGCAGAATCATTTTTCTGCCTATACCCGGGATTGGGCGACTGAATTTGTGCTTTAATGTGCTTTACATCTCTCGGACAACATCTATCGATGGGCATCAAAAGGGTCAGTCTAAAGGGTTTTAGGCACACGCCCAGAAAGGCCATTGTTTCATTTTGATAGCAATGATTGTGGTGGTGGAGGCATCCACCCCACAAATACATGAGTGAATCGGGGTTCATCATCACCTTTCAGCTTCGAAAGTGATGCAAAAAAACAAACATGAACAACAATAAACGCAGTTGGTATGTCAAAACAGCATCCACCAAAAAAAAACGCATTGCTCGATCCGGCCTCGATTGTTTTGTGCCAATTCCTTGGGCAAACTCCTTCAATGCAGCCTCATTGGCCAGGGCTTCTTTCAATAGCTCGATGATTCCTAGGCGCGTGGATACGATTCCAAACAAAGGCCTACTTGAAGACTTTCAGCAGGGAAACTTGCAAACCGAGTATACAGTATGACTGTGACTGTACTTTTCGGAAGCAAGTAGGTCACACCCAAAAGAAGTGATACAGCAGCTTTACATCTTGCATATTTGGCAGTTGTTGTGCAAGTACTTATCGGCGGAATCCCTAAGATCAAGCAGTCATCTCAGGATCCTGTGTACTGCAACCAGGTTTGACTCGGATGCATGTTCTCTTGTTGATGAAGCTGTTGCACATAGACTGTCAGCAAGAAAATGGAATCGCTGGCTTGACACATCAGTTTACCCAAACAGTCAGCACTTTGCCTTTGGCCTCGTGAGAGGCGTAACTGCTACATCATTACCCCCTCCTGCTAGAGTTCTTTCAGAATCTTTCAGAACTTGGTTTTTATACAGAATCTAAAATAACGCATATATAAAATCATTCATCCGAAACCACGCCAGACTTCAATCCAGGATCTTTTTGATGACAAAGGCACCATCCTGGCAAAATGAGCCGAAAGAATCTGCGAAGTGCAACCTGGGTACATCAACCATGGACCATCCCAAGGAAAAATGACAAGCCGCCTTGAGAAGTACAGATAGCTTCTCCGCAAAAAAAAAAACATTACCGTCAGTCTTGTCTTCCAAGCAGCGGTAACGTTTAAGATCATTAACAATAATTATCAAGAGCAGTCTCTCCAGTAATTTGCTGCTCTGACTTGCACATGTTGTGTCATTTGAGGCGAAACCACTGGACACCCTAGCCAAAAACGAACAACAACATCATCATCATCATCATCATCATCATCATCATCATCATCATCATCATCATCATCATCGCCACTCTCATTATTCTTACGGCCACGGATGGCCACTTTGATGATCATGATCAACAATTTTAGAATCATTGACAGTGATCAACGAGCCACAAACAACCAGCGCTGGGCCCAGCATTTTCGCCACAGCGAACATTTCGCCAGTGCCTCAACCTGGACAAATTCTGGGTGATCTTTACCTGGAAGATCTCTGAGGCTACGAAAGAAGCATCCACGTAAAATGCGTAAATGGGAAATACCTATGAGCAAGTGGTTTCGTACATACACCATGTCATGCATATAATGCATACTTATTATATACAGGAAATAGTCACATTAAAATACTGTAAGTTGTCCATGTTTAATGCTGAAAAACCACCCAGAAATGGAAGCAGCGCCTCACTGCTTAGCAGGAGATGCATACCTTGTCCGCACCCTGGACGAGGAGTGCTGCAAACAGTTGTTGCAAATCACCCCGGGAAAGTGACATAGATCCAAACAACTTTGCCTGCAAGCAAGCACATTTATAGGTAGAGTATTAATAGGTATGGCACGCATAGTATATTTACAGGAAGAGTACAATGTAATCCCTCTACGTCCCTTTTGTGCATCGCATGGAATATCATGTAAACGCAGCATTTAGGAAGGCATCCCTTAATCATCGCTTTGATGTTCCGCCTATTGTAAATGCCGCAAATTCTTGAGTGTTTCCTGGAAGAAGAAAAGAGACCACTTTCTAGATTTACATTCCCGAAGCTCAATTCCCCGATTTAGAAAAAAAAAGATACGACTTTGTCATTTGCCTGTACGAACTTAATACAGTAAAGCAATTACTTCTCCTTAGTACACACTGCTTGGAAAAGTAGTCGAGCACCCCTGCAAATAGAACAAAATGATTCCAGGAAGAACATCGAACATGAATGACCTGTAGGAGACCTTGTCTGCATATGATTGCAAACATGCACAATTGTTTGCATCTACACAGTCCACAGATGCAAAACACACACCTGTTGGTGGTGTGAACCCATGTGCAGCATGCATTTTCTAAAAAAGTGCACAAGTACATCTATATGCAATGTAAAATCATATTAAATCGATAAGTTATATTTTATTTACCACTTGTGTGAATGAAGAACCCCACACCCTGTTCAAGAAATGCCGCGGATCATCACAACCTCTGAGCTTTGATCTACCAACACGTGGCCATGGCTGAAAAAATGATTGCCCCAGTATGCCCCAGTTACCCCAGTTACCCCAGTTCAATGATTGAGGATGGTGAAGCACTGGTGGCCCATTGGCCGACCGTGTTTGAACCATTTATATACCTTCTGGTAATTTAATCCAGCTGTAATAAATCACCATGTTTCATAGGTACATTATCAAACTAAAGGGGCATGGCTTCTATAGGAAACTGTCAAATAACCAGAGGTAGTATATCCCCATATTCCCATGATACCCATCAACATCAACCCCATTTTAGATGGTCAAACCCCACACATCACATCCAGGACCAAAGATGTGATCCATGTCTATGTCCAGGTCGCTTTGACCCAGGTCCAACAAAAATTTGAGGCAGGATCAGGAGGGGCAACAGCGGCAAGCCGTTGCCCCTCAAAGTGTTCAAACATCATCCAGCTCTTTTCATGAGATCAGAATCAGTCATTTATATATATATATATTTATATGTAATATATGAATAAATGTGTTCAATATACAAATATATTTATATAAAGAATAAATGATAATATTTACCCATGTAGTATAGTATATACAAAACAATATATAGTTATATATATGACATATATGATTTGTAATTTGTAATATACACATATGGTTGAATATGTATATATATATATATACTGTATACACATGATTCTGCATTGTGGCAATATATGGCACCATAATATGCATTGGCACAAAGATGTGGTAATTTACGGCACCCATCATTGTTGGTATTCGATCTTCAGCCCCGAGTTGGGACAGAACTATGGGGGGTTAGCATTCGCAAAGCAGTCCCTCTATGGGGATAGCTCACATGTATATACCTGGCAACAAAGGGATGTCCATTTCCTACACTGGTGAAACAACCAATAAGTGTACAGCGCAATTTATCCGCCTGGTATAGGTTATACACTAAACTATACAACTATCATATATTAAGTGGCATGCAATTATATGTATATATTTATTCATATATGTCATAGATTATATATATATATTGTGTAATATGTATCATTCAATGTGTATACATGTGTATACTGTATACATTTCTTGTGGCTGATATCATCTGCTGAATATATCCCGGCCCGGAGACTGTGTCACACTCTCGTCCGCGACCCACTAGCTCTCCTGCAGGTTGACCGTGCACTTTTACACCCTGAGCTGGATGAAGCCGACCAACAGTAGATGGCCTGTGGGACTAATAAAAGAACATTAATATCAATGGATTGACTAATGGGAAAATTTACAGGAAACCATGGTTTTTACCATCAAATATAGAGGTTTCCTGTAAATTTTCCCTTAAACCAATCCAATGATAATATTCTCCAATAAGCTAACATAGCTATGAAAATCCATGGCTTCTCCTAAGGATATGATCTAAACATGCTGGATTTTCCATATCTATGCCAGTCCACCGGAGGGTAAGTGGCCAGGGACGTTGGTTGAATCTGGAAAAGCTACCCGGTTCTTCCCTCACCCTCAAAAACTTCATTTGTCAGATCAACATAGTAGTATATATTTATCTAGTTATAGTAAGTTATGTAAGTATTGCATATTATAATATATATCAATTAATTAGATAAATTAGATATTATATATAAGGTATAAGCCCCTTTGTCGGAATAGCAAGTTGTGGCCAGAAGCAATGAATGTAGCTTTGCCTGAAAATCGGTTATACGGATTATATATACAGTATAGCCCCGATTCCAATGGTTTGTCATCATGTTCATTCATTTTCCCACTTGAAACAGCCACTTTGTGGATCTCTGGCTCTCTCCATGGCCATCTCCAGGAGTCTATAGCCAAAGGCGAGCCAGTGAGCCGGGGGTCAATGATGTACATGTACCATAGATTAGCATAGCCATCCCCGAACAAATCGAAACCTGTTTCCAGGAGGTTCTGGATGGTATTTACTTCATATTTCCAGGTAAACTACCATTTTTCTGTCTATTTTGGGGTTGCTATATCCATTTTCAGACACACTCATGTTTGCTCCCCAACTCCCTAACTCCTTTCCCGGAGCAGTCCTCAACCCCTGAAGGCAACAAAGAAATGGTCACCGCAGCACCTGCGATGGGCCATGGATTTACCAGCCAAACATAGGGGGTTCCTCAAACTTGCCCAGGTGAAACTCAAGTAGAGGTAGAGGCCACAAAAAATAGACGAGTCAATTAGCTTTATTTAGATTTTGCTCGTCTATCTTATTGATGGGTGCGATGGTTATCATGCTTAATATATCTGAATAAGGTTTCTACCCAGGTAAGCAAATCCACCATGGATGTCGCTCCGCTAGGAGATTCCACCAACCATGCCACTGTTCTTGTTTCTTGGCCGATTTGTAAGGCAATAGCTTGAGTTGTGGGAGTTCATATGTCATACCGAGCATACCTATGGCTGTGGAACTTTCCATAGAATTCCCACTTTATTGACCATGCATGACCATGCCATTTTACACTATTATTGTTTTAGTAGTTGTTTTCTGATCTTCTAATTGGAATTTTCTTGGATGCAAGCCACGTCTCGAGAACTGACCCGTCACATTTTCCAAACCATCCTCTTGCTCCTCAGCGGTCCCTTTCTGCGGCTGGTGCTGCCTGGTTGGATCACCAGGTCAGCCCAGATGTGAAACTCAAACGCTACGCCGCAACGGGCCGCCTACTGCCGTGGGAACCGCTCTGACAGATCTTTAAACACAGCAAATACAGACAAATACAAACAAATACGCTCAAATAGATACCTGATATACCTGGAACTTCAATGAAATCCTGCTGATTTCGGCCCGTTGCGGCAGGCTAGCACCCCAGTTCCTCAAAGGAAACTGCCATCTGATAGCGGAGTGTTTTGATGGCGCAACCAACCATACAGAATAAGTACCTACAAGAGCCTTTAGAAAGCCCATGTGGCCTAGGTAAAATCTTATGCAGAGCAAAAACTAACTTGTAATTGTCTGTACAACTCCGTTCATATCAAACAAATCTCACTGCTCCTTGCTATGCATTGCTATACTGTATGCTCACAGATGGCATCGCTGATGGTCTCGCCTCCACCATAGCGACGCTCAGCTTTGTGTGTCATGTCGCAGGTTGGAAGTCTGGCCAGACTTTCGGCCGACCCGTCAGCACTGGGGCGGGGGTGATATGGCCTGGAGGATCTCAAGGGAAAGTACCTTGGGGAAGTCAGCCACAAGGCAACCATGGCTGCAGAATGCTGCAGGTACGTCCCTGTGACTGTTCAAGACAACGTCATCAACAAAATAAGTATTTCATGTGCTTATATATCAATTACCTCATTCATCCTTGTTCCGCAAGCAAGCTCCTCACATTTTGTCAGGTATATATATATATATATATGGGTATTCCTGGTTTTTGGTTGGGTTCTAGCCAGATCCTTCTGGCCAAAAATGTGTATTAAATCGCGCGCAAGCCGCCTGGCTACCATCGAATTTGCCTGTACCGAATTTCATGGCTGGTGCAGTGGAAAATGATTGGTGATAGAATGTGCTGGATACCCGATATCATATGATACCATACGTACAGAATACAAAATTTAGCACAACAGTGAAACTTCTCACTTCAAAATGTGTCAATTGTCAGTCTGGAAAACTAACTTGACCTTTCCTGATGAAAAAATGTCTCCTGTGACTTGCCTGTGACTCCCAAATGAGCTCGACAACGATGCTCTATACAAGGAAAACGTTGTTCAAACCACGGATAGCCAGGGTGTCGTACATGATGAACGGCGCAGGCAAAAACGGCAAACCCACTTCTGCCACACGCAACGTGCACTGCTAGGTCAACGCAAACACGACGCCACGTGTGACGCGTTGACGTCGTTTGCAAAACGCCAACGACAGAGTCGACGAGCAAAACGCAGGGCGAAGTCCTGAGGAGAGGATGGAGGTGAAACCTCTACCCTCGGGTAATTTAACATATAGCTATTGAAAATGGCCATTTATAGTTGATTTTCCCGTTAAACATGATGATTTTCCATAGCTATGTCAGTTTACCAGAGGGTACATGTTGTTACCATTGTAGGCCAGCGACTACTCAAAATTCAAAAAACCAACCGTTGACATACGTTCACCAGGTGTAGGAATGGTGTAGGTAAGCAATCTGTTTGATTGACAAAATGTGAAGTATCGCTGCGGATATTTCAAGTTGTTCGAAACGGCCACAATATAATCCTGGTGTTTCACTTGGGCTCACCCAAGTCTGGACGCTCTCTTGTCCTTCACAAGGGTAACTAGTAAATTAAAACAATCTCACAAAAAATTATAGCACACATCTGCATTCAGGTCCCTAAAAAATACACAGGTCACCCTACGTATTATCACCATCAAAATGGCATGGCATACTCTTTATTTTTTTGGGGGGGGGGGGGCAAAAGTTCAACGCAGTGAGACTGCAGCATGTGTTGTCTTTCGCACCCCTGATCAGTCTTTCAGCATCTTTCAGCCATCCTACAACTACAAAATAGCGTCTGGGCGCATCTTTTGTTGAATGTGCAACATGCAGTTGATGTGTAGGACTCTGACCCAAGAAGTGCCCAAGAAGTATTTACAACACACTGAGCCATCCGATCTCAAAATGCCTCTCATTCCATGGTAGAGTGTGATTCATTGTTGATTCCAGTTTTTGCAGTTTTCTGCTGTCTTAGTGCTATTTAGAAATTGATAACGTTGGTACTGGTACCCTTGCATTGGTTCCCCCATGGAAAATTCACCCCTTCCAACCCATCCCCAAATACGAGCCATTCTCAGCCCACACAAAGGTCATGTTCCAAGGTGCAAACCGCTGACCGCTGACCCGCTACTACGCCTCCATAGCCCAGAAGTCGCGGGAATCTTGGGAAATCATGTGCCGTCTCAGGTGAGTTGGATCTACTTTAAACGACTTTACACATAGCAAGTCCAAAAAAAAAACTCCTGAAAGTCAGACGTGGTACCTGCATACTATTTTTTGCACAACAACCATTCCTGCGAAACAGGATCTCCATCACTTTGGCGAAGCTTCCATCCATCATCCATCACCCAGTTGCAACTCATGGAATGTAAAGGGTCCCCCCTCCAAAGGCAACCTCCCAAGGAACTAAGGCCGGTGTTATTGCCCTCATCCATCCCTAAAGTGGGGCTTATTCAACTTCCATAGTTCGAAGGGTAGTTAATAACCGGATCAATGAAGTTCACTGAATTGGTTGAAGGGAACATTTACAGGAAACCCCTATATTTCATAGGTAAAAACCATGGTTTCCTGTAGATTTTCCCTTCAACGAATCCAATGATCAGGTCTTTCCGGGACCCTTTCATGGTTTAACCATCGGGTTTAATCCCAGAGCCTCCTCGATGGGTCGATAGGCCAACTCTGCCACTCGGGGCTGGTTCGGCCGCCGCGGCCAGGCGCGCAGGCCTGGAATTTTCACCATCAAAAATGGAGCTTTCCACGGGAAAACCATAGGAAAATCATGGGAAAACTGCAAATGGGCATTTGAATTGGAAAAAAAATCTGCGAAGTCATGGGGAATTTCGAAATTGTCCAGCTAGCCATGTTCGATTTCCAGAAGTGCAACACAAGTATTTGAACAAGCTTTTGTTTGGTTTTGATTGGTGTGAGGCTCACGTAATAGGCGTGAAAGGGCCAACAGAATAGACATATATAGGACTATTATAGTGCTGATAGTGATTTGATGGTCCAAATCATTGCGGGTTGCAACCTGTGTTGGACTGTCACGCGATGCCCTTAGTAATAACGAACAACAATTAAGCATGATCACCAAGTGTCCAAGGAATGGAGATCGTTGGCACATCAACTTTTGAAGAGAACGCCAATCCCCTCCAAAAATGATGCTTCAGCTGTTTTTCAGCCATAGTTTTAGCTGAAAGTGACTCTCAAACTTTCGCCCCTTCCCATCTGGCGCCTAAGAGAATGATGGTCACGAAAGAACATCCCGCCACAAAGGATGCGACCATCTCGCTCATTTGGTGCGACTGAAGCTCCTGCGACCGCATAAATCCTGGTACATTTTGGCAAATTTGGAGGTCGTGGAAGATCTAAGTCCATTGGTTTTGATGAATAAGGCAAACATATACAATATAGTAAAACACATATACCCACATACATTCACATACGATTTTTTCCAGAGTTATCAATTATACACGTATCTGTCTATCTATCTATCTTTGGTTCATTCAAAGACAGCAACCCCAACAACACACACACACACTAGAATTCCTAGTAGGATTTAGTAGGTCAACCCGATCAAACTTCCAGGCAGGTCAGCAGGGTTAGGGTAATTGAGGTGAACATAGGTGAACGTACAATGGCTGCTGATTGTGTTCTCAAAATCAGGGAAACAAGCAATTCAGGCCAAAAGTTGATCAACTCATCTCAATTTGGTTGTCATCCCAAGGTATTTGGAGGCCAATCGGCGAACGCAACCCCATGGAGGGTAGCATGAAACGATTCAAAGTGTTCAAAGACTATCTGAATCTAGCAGTCTGAGATCATCACCTACCATTGAGTTTCTGTGCGCGCCTGCGCATGCGCACGCAGGGTCTCAAACTTCTTTGCCACATTCCTGGGTTGCTGGATCCAGTGTCATGGATGTTGGCTGCTGGCTCAAAAAGAGCACCAAGGCCATGTTACCCTCTGGTTATTTAACATAGCCATGGAAAATCCCCTATAAATGGATGTTTTGCTGGGAAAATCATCCAAAAATAGTCATTTTCCATGGCTATGTTAAATAACCAGAGGGTAAATCATGTTAAATCCCATCCAACTATCAGAATAAGCACCCCCTCGACAACGACATGCCGGGATGCTTACGAAAAGGGGGATGGGATTAGTCTTCAATCGGTCGGGTCCAAGTACTTTGTTCATTGTGAGCTTTGCTGGCAGTTTCCTGGCATTTGACATGTGGAGTTATTGGAACACAGTCTTTCAATGGATTGGTTGATGGGAAAATTTACAGGAAACCATGGTTTTTACCATCAAATATAGAGGTTTCCTGTAAATTTTCCCTGAAACCAATCCAATGAGTCTTGCAACCGCTGGACCAGGCTACCGACGTCACTTGCAGCTGGGCCACGAGACATAGTCAGGCAGTTCGTTTCTTGCCTGCTCCGTGAGTTCCAAGTGGCGACCTGAAATCGCAGGGGCCCAGAGATGACCTCATCCAACTATAGATACCCTCTGGTTATTTAACATAGCCAATATAGCCATAGAAAATGGCGAATTTGGGATGATTTTCCCATTAAAACCTCCATTTATAGGGGATTTTCCATGGCTATGTTAAATAACCAGAGGGTATATCATGATATATCTATACAATAAACCCTAGTTATTGGAGATATGACCAAGGATAAAATCTCAGACTTTGGTTTTATGAAATTCCTACACCAAACCCACCTGCTTTGACATGGGGAAACTCATTGAAATGATTTACCAAAAAGGTTTGTACAAAAACATCGGTGCATAGACATCCACAATTGAATCAAAACCATAAATACCATATTTGGGGAGATGAATGGGGATGAACGTCCAGCTATACCAGCTAGATCCAGCTAGTTTGATGTGAATGAAAGGGTGCCAGGATTTAACATGATTTAACCCATTCCCATTTCTTTGTTTCAATGCATTGATTCACGGGAGAGATGAAGGAAACCATGATGCACATCTTTTGACTTAAGTATTTTTAGGGTTTCAAGCGTAGTTGTTCCCTTTCACCAATTCCAGGTGTGTTGAAATTCGTTTGAATCCATGTTTCATGGTACAACCACCCATTTTGGATGATTACTCTCTGGCTATTTAACATAGCCATGGAAAATCCCTTTTAAATGGAGGGTTTTAATGGGAAAATCATCCAAAATTAGCCATTTTCCATGGCTATGTTAAATAACCAGAGGGTAAACCATACTAAAATATGAAATCGCCCCCATATTCAGATCCATTCTCCCTCACCGAGACACGTCTGCGCCGCTTCCCGCCCTTTCCGCAGGTCACAGTGCAGTCGCTCCACCTGGCACGTAGATCTCGTCATTTTTTGGGAATATTAATATGGAGCAATATTTGTTTATTGTTGGGTATATTCTATAATAAGGATATCTTAATATTGGCTTAGTAGCTTGAGTATGTTGTGGAGATATCGACAGGATTATTATTCAACTGGTAAGCCCAATAAACCTCCAACTGGCATGGCTAGTTGCAAACTATTTCTGGCAATGTTTTTGATAAGGTAAACATAGGTAAACCCAATAATAAACCATCCCAAATCGTCCCAAATAGAGGGTTATCATTGGCTATACTCCCCTATTTGGATCCATTTGCGACTATATATGATTCATATGATTATATAAAATGATGACCAAGGGGTTGATTCATGGGATGGTTTATTGGTTTCCAACATTAAAAAAAAACCTGTGGGGATGGGAGTTGACATTGCAGAATGTTCTTCGACAGATTTCTCGATGAAAATCTATCAACCTATCTTCTATTTCTATTCTCTCTCCATCGCCATTTTTGGACTGCCATGCCATTTTTGTAGAGAGTGATCTGATCTATTTGTACCTGGACCCTCCAATTTGCATGCACAAACAGGGCAAATACCCGGAACGCATGATCTGAACTTTTATCATTCCTGTGGGTCAACTGCGGGTCAAGGTATGGGTAATTCAACACAATTCAACTAAATCCATCTAAATCCTCTGATCTTGGGACGCCTTCGATCTTGGAGGTACCCTCTGGTAAACTAACATAACTATGGAAAATCACCAATTTTAATGGGAAAATCCACTATAAATGGCCATTTTCAATAGCTACGTTAGTTTACCAGAGGGTCTTCTCCATGGACATCTCTGTGCCGTCAAGGGACGTGCCCCAAACCGTCCACTCACAGAACTTTTGTCCGCCGCAACGTCTGGGACACTTCCTGGGGGCTCCAAGTGGGTGTCTTTTCAAATGGGGGATACCCTTTGGTTATTTAACATAGCCATTGAAAATTGCTAATTTTGGATGATTTTCCCATTAAAACCTCCATTTATAGGGGATTTTCGATGGCTATGTTAAATAACCAGGGGGTACCTGGGATACCCTGAAGATGTTGCCATTGAACATGGAGAAGATGGGAAAAAGAGGATACAACATGCAACATGATAAAACATGGGGTGGACTGGGGTACCCTATGTTCAGACACACGCCAAAACAGCAGCACCAAGGGTTTCTGTTCCAAGTTGAAAATGCTTCACATCTGAAGCACCAAAATGCAATCTACAACGACTCTTGATGTTTGTTCATGATACAGTTGCTGTATATTATATATGGTTATTATTATATTATGTTATATTATAGATGTCTCATGATGTCACAATCTCAATGGATTCAATGGATTTCAAGATTTTCCAATGCCAGCTGAACTCAACAAAGGGCAGCAAAACAATCCAAAAAAAGAACCTGGAAACTGAATTAATTCCCTGTTCGAAACATTGACTGATTTCTGTTTAAAAGAACCCCCCCAAAAAATAGATGGTGTTGAAAATGTGAAGAAACCTGTTGACACTTGCCTAACCAGACATTTTTTTCGGTCATATTTCAAGTAACTTGCGGCACCTTTTTGATCTTTTTGGGGGTTCCATTTTGGATTTCTGCCATTGGAAGCGTGTTGCCCAAGTGTCCCAATCTCCATGGTGGCTTTGGGGTCGCACTCCTCACCACCTCAAGGCCCATAGGATCCATGTGTGGATCCAACATCCCCAACTCACCAGAAATG
Organism: Symbiodinium sp. clade C Y103; assembly: GCA_003297045.1. Taxonomy (NCBI): domain Eukaryota; class Dinophyceae; order Suessiales; family Symbiodiniaceae; genus Cladocopium; species Cladocopium sp. clade C. Next base: position 258,315 of record BGPT01000650.1, read on the forward strand.
GATGGTAAAAAAACATCAAAATTTGGGTGGTTTATGATTGCTTTACTAGCATCAGTGAACCCCCAAAAGAGATGATAGACATGTAATTCTTTAATAGTCTTCACTATTTTAAGAAGATTTTACTGTCCGATCATGTTTGGGTGGCCGCCATAATCGAGAATATCAAAACTCCTTACTGGCCCCCAAATCAATAGATCTATGTAATGCTGAACAAAGGGTTCTCTCCCTCGGTACCCAATATTAAGAGGATGCGATTGAGCTTAATTGCTTGCTTTGTGCAAAAACTACCAGGGAAATAAAAGACAAAAAAAATGCCGGGAGGTTTTCTGTGTTCTCTTTCAAATTAGGACAACAATGTTTCAAAATCTGGGAAAGATACAGCTTACTACTGGATATGCCACATCAATTACAGTACAACCTTGGATTATGACTCTGGCCAATTGTATAACAAGATGCCAGGATACCCCAAAACAAGCGATCTGGAGTTTCCAAGAGAAGGCCGAAGTCTGGCTTGAGGTGGTTCCAAAAGACATCTAGTGTGGGAAACCCAATGCGATAAACAACTACCAAGTGGGGATGGTTTATACCACCCACAAAGATTGTTGTTTTGGCGATCGTTTACCCTTGGGTTTACCACAGTATTGGCCTATTGAATCATCTTTGGGCTACCTATTCTTTTCATGAATGTAGATTATGCGAAAGCACTAGTATTTCAAACCACAGGCCTTTTTTTCCGCACAGTTTCTAAGAATACTGCAACAATGACAATCAATCTCAAAACTGGTGTGTTTCAATCCATTCAAGCGAATGTTTCCCACAAATGTACAGTGTGCCGGTTGTAAAAGCACACCTCATTCCCTATCACTGGTAGGTCATTGCAGCTACCATCCCACTTCCAACACACCCGCTCATTCCCAGTTGCCGTTGCTCGGAAAGTTGTCGATATTCCTGCGATCCAGGCAATATTGGGAACCAGACCGGGAAGTCTATGCTGCACACTTGGGAATGCCTCGTCAACAATACCCTCTGGTAATTAAACGTAGCTATTGAAAATTGCCAATTATGCTGGATTTTCCCATTGAAAATTGTGGTTTCCCATAGTTATGTTAGTTTACCAGAGGGTATGCCCCCTGGCAATTTGTTACACAGCTATGGAAGCCATGGCCCATTCATTGTCTCCTAAGGAAACCAGGGTCCGTGGGGGCAATTGGGGGGATCTTCCCGATGCTGGCAGGACTTGGTGAGAATCATCCGTGGCAGCCGAAGCCTAGCTCTTCCGCTTCTAGGGAAGAATGTGGGCCAATTACAAACCATCGCCAATATGGCCATAGATGGGTTTTAATTATATGCTTTTATAAACATGTAGAAACCATCCCAAATGGTAGGTTTACGATGGTTTACGGAACTGGGTTTAAAACCTTATAGGTGTTGAAGCATCAAACCTTGCAGAAGCCAAACCCCAGCAGTTGCCGCGCCTCACTCGCGATCGTTCACCTAAACGGCCAGGCCCGACATGCATGTGATTGTCATGAGAGCAATCCCCTGAAAGATAGACAAGCTGGACTCCTGGAAATGAAGGGAAAATCATGATATTAAAAAAACATCCAAACAATCAGACACATATTCTGGACTTTCCAATGCCGAGAAGATTTTACCAAAGAGTAGGGCCGGGCATCCTACACAGCTCACAAATTCCTCGTCCCACCCCGTAAGCCACTGGGGACAGTGGCTAAACATCGCCAAGACACCGTTGCACTTGTCACAGTCACCCCATTGATTCCAGCTGGAGTATTTGCAATCAATTGGTGCGGGGCCACCACATGCATGTCGTGCACATTCCTGTCGCAGGAAATCAGCTGTGTGAAATGCTGTGAACATTGTCCCTGAACGGCCGAATTTTGATTTGTCCACTGCTGTGTGGACACGTTCCGGGAAACATGCCGAAGCAAACAACTGATACAAGTTATTCCTTTGTGCTTCACCTTTCTTTGCATTTGGCTGCGATTTTATGAGAAATGTCCAGTGCAAGGCATAACCGGAGGTGTGTTGTTGGGTCTTCTCCCACGTGATGTCTAAGTGAGTTGACTGACTCATCCAACAGTCGATTTGTGATACAACTTGTGGGATACAGGAGATGGTTCATGGCCTTGGGTTTGCGACATTGCTAGCCACCATCTACCAGCCTATCCATTTTCATCAATTTTCCATCCAACATATAGTATATATAGGTTTGTCATGGTTTGTCAACGTTTGTCCATCCCTTGAAAGCCCAAAAGCTCGTGGTTCATTCTCATCTTTACTCCCGGGAGAGGGGAAAAAAAGCAATTTGGGGAAAGGCTGCATGGAACTGGACACCAGAAAGTCAATCCATGCGCTTTCCGCCACACGTGGTGGATCCCCTCGGGCCTTCAATTCGGCAAGGGCGCCATCGCAAGATTTCCCGCCGTACTTCGGATGTCTTAGGATCTTGCGAGTGCGCAAGTGCTCGCCGCCTGAAGGTGACGACGTGGCGAAGTGGCGGAAGGGAAGAGAGCAACGTCTGTTTTTGAACGAAGGAAGCACCTGTTAAACCCGACAAGTTGTGGGAAATGATGGGAAATGACGGGAAACGAATCTAAAGACAATAACAATAACACTACAAACGTCAAACTAAGCTAACAATTAAAAAACAATACATACAACTCATAAATCAAATGAAAACCCCCAGGCTGTTGGACATCGCCTCCACAGGTCACGCTGCACATACTCCAAGGGGTCCAGTCGCTCTGCACACAATCCACCGGATCGCCACCCTCACACGCTTCAGAAGGCACCTCACCTGGAATGGAAAGCGGATGGCCATGGCTAAGTGCCCTGGTGATTGAAGAAAACATGACCTTCCAGCCCCAAAACGGCAAGGTTGATGAGGGATGGTGGGTGAAGCGATTCCCAAGCCCCAGATTGGGTATGGTATGGTATGCGGTTTATCTATGTTTATCTTGCAACTGCTAGATGGTAAATGACACAACTGGCTTTGCCATGGTTTGCTGTCGTCTCAAACCATCGAACAAGCTTCATCAATACGGGTTAATGATGTCCTGAAATTGGCGAACTAGATGGGTCCTTTGGCAGCATTATAGCAACATTACCTTTTTGGGATGCAAATTCTTAGAGGCTTGCCCGCCCTATGTACCAACCAGCCGGTGGTAAAAGAACGTCAAGGAACTGTTTGAAGAACATGTTCACAAGCAGGGATAAAACTTTCACATATACTTGGCTGAATCATCAATCAGCATCATACGTCAACCACTTGAGGCTGGCCCTTGCTGGCCAGCATTTAATGTGGTAAACCCAATTATGGTTCCCATGCCAAATCCGGCTTGTTCTTGGGAAATTCACCTATAGGAGATGATCGATAATGCCCCCAAATGATTGATAAATGGGATTGTCTAGTCTTGGGTTTGCCACATAGTGATATTTATGGCGAGGTCGTTGTGATATTGTTGGCTCCCAATCTTGGTCATGCAATTTGTTGCATGATGTGGATGGCCATGAAACAACAATCCTCAGACTCCAATTTCAACCTACCTTCCGGTCATTTAATGTGGCAACCGCATGTTGCCCCATACATCGGACATATGTACATACTTTTTCTAGATAGATAGATAGATAGATTAGGTAGGTAGGTAGGTAGGTAGGTAGATAGATAGATAGATAGATAGATAGACAGATAGATAGATAGATAGACAGACAGATAGATAGATAGACAGATAGATAGATAGATAGATAGATTAGGTAGGTAGGTAGGTAGGTAGGTAGATAGATAGATAGATAGGTAGATAGATAGATAGATAGATAGATATTCATTATACAGTTACATGTTGATTCACACTCATATAGAGACACATGTGTATCTATATCTACAATACTAATTTACATTTACATTCAACAAGATATATATACTACTCATCAAGATATAGATAGATAAGTAAATTAGAGTTTATAAATATAAACAAACTGACAAACATCCAGATAAACAGACACACATTCACATTCAAACAGATAATATCTAATTTTCCTATGAACACTCTAGGCTTTGCGCCATTGCCACGTACTGGGAGTATGATTTTCTCTCTGCATCGCCATAGAGTGCCGTCCCCCGGTCGCCTGGTTTGGGATTGCAGGCTTCCACTTGCTTCAAAGCACCCTCGCACCAAAGGCCCGAGCCTCGCCAATGACTGGTAGTTCTTCTTTTAAAGTTCCCCTGATTTCCCTATTGTCAGCTAGTTGCAGCTTATAATTGCTTGGTTCAAAACAAACAAAATGAATGCAATCATAGTCTCACAAATTCTCACGTGAAACATCGTGAAATCCACCATGGAACTCTAAAACAACACAAAAGCGCCGCAGGTTGATTTAGCCCAGGGAGTTTTCCGGGAATTCACAGCAGACTCAGCCGTGCAAGCGCCTTTGCCATAGCTCTCCACACTTCGCTCTCGTTTCATGATGCCATTGCCTTGCACGCGGCAGGGTGAGGCGGGCGACTGCGACCCAATCGTTTTCAAACACCAAGCTGGTATACACAGCCAGGTCTGATCATACGTCTTGAATCTTGAAGAGCAAAAAATATTGAAGGTGACTTTATGCCTATGATCTTCTACATCTTCTTACATGTTGCTACTTTATTGTGATACATTGTGTTCTTGAAAATGCATTGCTGTAAGATTTGGTCCCATGGTTCTCCTTTCGCGATGCTTCGGTTCTATCACGGTCTGTCCTCATTTGTTGGCATCTACAATCCGTCTTTTTTTTTGGGCGCGATCTCACCATGTTCTTGAACATGAAATCCCATTTAAAAGGCGAACCCCCCTCCCAGAGTTCTTGGCAATTCACCCCACCATGTTGAGCCATCATTCACACGATCTTTAAAACCTCTTCCTTTGTTCCTGTAGACATCTTTAAACATACTCAGTTTCAATGAGAGAGAGAGAGAGAAAGAGAGAGCGAGATAGTCAGTCCCAAAAAGTCTTGCTTTCATTCATCCTCCATGGTTCTCGATGCGGGTACTGCCAGTTGCCGCTCAGTGTCCACCACGGATAGAGCATTTACAGATTCTTGATTCACTTGGGGTGCCTTGATTCATTTGGGGTGCCCTTTTAGATAATTCATGTGGTAAGACATGGTAAACCGACAAACTATCCCAAATATCACCAGAAATGGGTGGTGTAAACCTGAATCAGATTGCTGGAACCTGGCTCTGATAATGAATTCCTTATCTGCTTATGTTTCAGCATGTATAAGGCACATCTTCAAGGCCGAATTTTGTGCGTCTTCCTGAAAACCATTGGTTTTGGGATGTGTTTGGTAAATTGTTGGTGGATGCTGAAGGTTTGTCACCCTATTCATATCTTAAACCCAGTAGCACTCCCAATAATAAACCAAACAATTGATGATGGTATCCCGTTTCTGGTAAAAGTGGGGATAGTTTACCATTGGGTTTATCATATCATACCATATCCGATTAGCTTTAATTATATAATGAAACACCAATAGGATGCCTAAGCACCAAAATGGAACAACAACTGCCCAGATGCAGCTTGATGAGCAACTGCCCCATTCCTTGGTTTCACATCGCAATGGCTGGCTCTTGCAATGTTCATCCCTTTCAGAGATCAGGGTTTCTCTCAACACCCCAGAGACCAGAAGAAAAATAAGTGAATACAAAGGAAGGAACAACAAATTTGAAGCCTTGTGGGCTATCATTTAAAGTCAAATGGTTTGGGGCAATCCTGGAGGTGTTGTCATAGAATTTGCTCCATCATCATCTCTGACACATCCCCATGTTTGAACACAACAACAAAGGGAGAAAGAGTGGCGATGATCAACCACAGCGGGAGAATCACCAACAAATTCATGTCATCTCCGACATGTTTGTGGACCCAAGAGTTACAAAACGTTTCGGTAAACCAAAAAGGTTGGCTTATAGAAACATTCACTGATACAAAGACCTATCAAATTTGACAGGACAGCCTATCAACCTTTGTCTGTCACGATTGGCTATTTCAATGGCTCTGCCACAGCATATTGATAAACACTTCCCCATGTCATCCCGTGTCAGCCTACGGGTAACCCTAATTCCAGAACTCCAGAACCTCATCTTCCCCACTCAACTAGCTATACAGTTGAGGCAACTCCTCCACTTTGCACAAGCCCATGCATTGTTGTTCAAATATCTTACATATCCATGGGTGTCCTCAAAATATTCTCGATCATTGGTGAAATTGAAATTGAGTCCCCATACCTATGAATTTCCCAATGCACCATACGTTTCTTAGCTAATTCACCGTTTGTCACATTATGTCACACAACTCATCTAACTTGCGATGTTCGGCCATGCGGGGATACTTACCCCAATCCTACCCATCATTTGCAGTGACCGCGCAGTGATGTCCCAAACATAGTTGCTACTAATTACTACAGCTATATGGTTACATCACAATATGCCCTAGTTTTCAGGGTTGAGCCCCCAGGTAACCCCAGTCTAGTTCTAAACCACACTTTCTCCAGATCTTTGGACGGATTTTGGTGCCCGAAGTCCACATCCCCAACGTTCGTCCAGGGCGCCGTCCAAGGGCTGACAACACAATCTCTGGATTCACTGCAGGACCTGGCCAAGATCTTCCGAACTAAACCTACAGTGGTAGCAAATGGTTATAATGACCGTATATAGATATAAAATGATAGAACTTAGACTTACAAAGTCATTGATAGATGGGACAAGTACAATCCACTTAAATAGGCGACGTACGATCCCTCAGAGCTATTCGCCAGGTGCTAAGTGGGGTGATCCTCCAAGTAGCCAATAGAAATGCGCATACAATGGCATTATCTATGCGTGTCTCTGTTTGTGACACGTACTTCTGCATCATGACACCACGAGCTAGTCCCCAGTCATGCTGGCAAGCTTTTTTCACGTCTGACGTGACCGGTACATCAAGATATTAATCCAGGAAAATAATCATAACAATGTGACAATGTGACGCAAGACTTGTCGTTTTAAGGGTCTTCCCACAAGTCCTCTGTCATATGAAGCAAGTGAATCGGTTGGAATCAGTTGGAAGTTTGCAATGAATTGGGCTCCCGGACTTGAAATTGCAAATCCCCGTCTCGTGCGCACGACCATGTGCAGGACAACCACAGTCACTGGCATTCTGAACAATGTGTCCTGCAGTGATGGTGGCAAAATACCATGTCGAACCAACGACAAATGGGTTTACGAGCATGTTGCCGCCACAAAATCAGGCGGTTCATGGAAATGGCGATAAACCAAACATGATAAGACTTTCCAAGAAGGACGCCTGGTATGTGGGTACAATATATTCAGTTGGGTTGGGTTCTAGAGTGTCAATCGACTCATATTCCTTCACAAATGTCAAGGGCAATCTGGGCATGGAAACGGATATGTGCATCTCAAAAATCGAGGCCCAAACTGGGAATATTCAAGATACTACAGGCCATATAATTCAAGATAAGAACTTTGCAATGACAATCACCTTCAAGAGCCAACTCCACTGAACTCTAGAGTTTTGCGGGCACTGGAATGCCCCATCATGATCACTACAGGACTGGACTGAAAATCCGCTGAAATTGTGTCATTTTGGGATCATACTTGAGAAGGCGCAACTGGGACAACTGGGATGCCATGCTCCATCACCAAACACTGGGTGCTGGACAACCCCGAGTCAGAATATCCCTTTGCCATGCTTTGTCTCTGTCATGTTCGATGTTCCTGCCTGTCAATGAAGCAAAATTTCGGGATAAATCATGATAAATCCCAAACCCAATCATTCCCCCAGATCAGTCAGATCCAAGAGGCTGGTGCGGTAGGTGGTACCACCATCACAACTGGCAGAGCACTCAGACCTAGGCTCATCCGGAATCAGGCGCGTGTGGCCCGCTCCAGAAACCCCCATTGATGTTTTTCTTTTGGTGGTAAGGGTTCTTCTTTTCTGGCCTGATTGCCTTGTACAGGCTAGCGGTCTCCTTGGCAAAATTTTAGCTGTCTCTTGGCTCAAACAAGTTCCTGCTGATGAGAATCTTTCACGAAACTGGAAGATGGGGTGGTAACTGCAGGTCTAGCAGCGAGCGTAACGTGCTTGCAAGGCGTCACTGTGACTTCTAAGATCTGGCTGGCATGGGGTGAGCCAAGGCCCTCCAAACAGCACTTGGTATCAACTATCAACCAAAGGTTGAATCGGGTTGATTTGAAGGAAGGGTTACTTCACAGAGAAACTGATCTTCCACGTTTTTACCAGCACGTGCAGGGGTATTCCTGTCAATGTTCCCTGCATCGAAGTCAGCGATGAATTTCTGGCTGAGTGAATTAATATTCACCAACCTGAAATAAGGTGATTTTGTGGAGTTTTCCCGCTTCCTTACACACTGTGGATGGAAGAAATCCTGCACCACCTTGGATCATTGAAACTCCATAAATAATGGGATAAACCACTTATCAACTGGTGCATGATTTCTTCCATCCACAGGATGTCACTATCTTCTGCTGAGTTCGTGGTGACACAGCTGTCCCAGCTTGGGCTCCTGGCCAGTAGCCCCAGGGGCCCCACAGGCCATCTTGGCAGCTGTGGCCACCTTGGTGGTTCATGACCTGGGCCTCGAAAGAACGTCCTCAGAATCATCACCATCATCATGATCATCATGATCATCAGAATCAGAATCAGAATCAAACCACCATCAACAAAGTATGACAAAGTACATCTTGCACATCTAACTTAAGCTATAAGATGCTATAAGATAAGATATTACAAGAAGCTATCAGAAATTCATCCTCCCTACCGGATCCCTACCTGTTCTGACCACAGGGCCAAGCAACATGACTGCGTGTTGCACGCCCGCATCTCGATCTTGTCGCTGGGTTCGCAGCCTGGACGAAGCCAAGAAGCCAAATCATCACTTTAGATCAGAGATACAAATAGACATAGATTGATATATATATATATATATATGGACATGCATATATATATATATATAATAAAACCAGATATATATAGATATATTACAAACATACCAAGGGATTTATGTGTATGTGTGATTCTATTAATTGCATAAAATATAGCCGTAATATTGTGTGTTTATAGAAGTCAGTAGCGGATCATCGTTCCGCGTACTGCTTTGAGCCACGGGACGATCGCCGCCGGACTCGGGCATGTGAAGCACAAAACGCTTGCGTTCCTGCTGACCTGACGACAGATTTCTGCGGGACCCAGGCGATTGATCTTTCTACTTGTTCGACCTTCCAATCTTTAGGCCTAAATAGACACAGGGTCTGAAACTACTGAAACTACTGAAACATACTGAAACATATACGGCAACAGAGTGAAACATGGAAGATGATCACTAGGAGACATTTGGAGCCATACCCAAGTTTACAAATTGATGAATGTACAGAGGTGCTGGAAGAGGCAGGTGTTTCAAAGTCACTACACTACACTGAGGCACAAGTCCCTCATAATGAGTTCCAATTTGGCATTGCTGCAAAATGTCTTCCTTTATAGGACGCTGATGTTGTGTGCACAAGTTTGCTGCATTTGTACTGTCATTACCCCCCCTTCCCAAATGCAAACCAAAAACACCGAACAAAAAAATCAAACACCATGATTTTAACCAAACAAACCAATGAAAGAAAACCAAGCAGGAAATAGCAACGACCACATGACCACATCTCGGTTGAACCACCTCAACTCACCCGGATCCACTGGACCCTCTGCAGCTTGCCTCCACCACAGCTGCAACTGCAGGGCGTCCACTGCTCCCACTGGTTCCAGACACAGTCCTGCCTGGGGCATTCCTCAGTGGCAGCTGCGACGGAGCCGCTGACGAAATCATGAACGGTTCATGATAATATTATAGTAATGTGGCTAAAACAACAATAAACCAGCCATTTGGGAATGTTAAACATACCACCCATATAAAAATAATCCCTTCCCCCTATTACTAAACCTCCCCCAAATACTAAAAACTAGGGTCCATCTCCAATTTTGGAAATTTTGTGGTTGGCCAATTTGAGTTTTAATTGATCCCCTTTAAAAAACAATTTAAAAATAAACCTACCATTTGTGGGTTTCACCCCCTAATAATAAAAACTAGTCAACCTCGGGGTGTTTAT